>LPNX010716326.1:7352-22088 GCA_001517045.1 Pseudotsuga menziesii
ACTTTTCTTTATGTTCATGGGGCTGTTTTCTCGTATGCTCGGTGATGGTTGCGTCCTCTTTGCCGGTCTGAGGGATGAGGACGTGACAATTATATGTTTACAAGAGATTCTAAGCTAGGGTATTTGCAAAGGTGTATAAATAATAAAATTTAAATTATTATGGAACAAAAAACAAGATAATGTTTATTTAAATGTAATATATGAATTTAGTTTTAAAGTAAAATTTAAAACTATTTCGAATTAATTAAAAGTTTTTTTAATTCAAAAAGCAAATAATAAGATATAAAATTACTTTCTTTTATTTACTACTTAAATAGTCAAAATAAATTTATATTTATTATTAATTCTTGGTAGATTTGGGAACCCTTCCCATGCTACATAGGTATTATGTCAAGAACAAACCATAAAAATAACTTAAAAAAAGACTAACATTTAAAAAAAATCTAACATTTACATTACTTATTATATTAATAAAATATTAATAATAATAAAAATATTATTATTATTATTATCAATAATTTAATAATATTTTATTAATATATTAAATGTTTATATAATATATATGTTATTAAATGTGAGCCCATCCATAACCACATTTTACTGACCAACCAAGTCGAGTTCAAATATTTTTAAATTGTTTTTCTATTCATCTACATTTTAATGACCAACAACGTCGAGTTGAAATATTTTTAAATTGTTTTTCTATTCATGTAAAAGTGTAAATAAAATGTTATTTAAATTTTATGGAATAAAAATTATGTAACCATTTTCAATTTGGTTTTCAATCCATGTAATAGATTATACTCATTTGTGTGAGTGAGGCATGCGTGTACTTTTTAAAGAGCCTTCAAAATATTTTGATTAACAAAGTTCATCTGAATGTCATAATCTTTTAGTGCTATTACATGAAATCTACTTTAAGAAAATTTTACATATTTGAGAGGAACTTAATATATGTATTCACTATTAGCATTACGTTGGTATTAAAGAAAGGGAAAAGACTTATATTAGTTATTATTAATCGAAAGTAAAAAGAGATTGAGTAAACTTTCTACTCGATCATTTGCACTGATCGGACGACCAGCAACGCGTGATGTGACAACTCATGCGAGATGCAAATGGTCGAGTAAGGAAAAAAACTTATATTACTTATTATTAATAAAAAGTAAAAAAAGATCCAAATTAAATTTCTAGAAATTGACATTGAATCGCTGTACATCACACATCATAATAGTATATTCTTTTTTATTGGAATTTATTTTGAATGACTAAATATTATTGTAAAATTTGTATACACTTAATGCAGATAATCAGAGCATTACAGAGTGCTCTAGCATACAAGTGATTAGACACATCTAATTGCGACATACTCTGTTTTCTTAGAATATCAATACCGTGATTCAAATCTTCGCTGCTGATATCCTTTGCATTCGTTTCATATAATATATTGAGCGCGCACGAGGATGTCGTCAACACGGCTCTTATCAAATGTTAAATGCTTCTTGTCAAAAGTTATTTTATCAAAATAACTGTACATATTCTTATGTTTTATGGATATTGTATCATATCATCAAGGAGGAATCTTTCATTTCCACATCTTATAATGTAATCAATTCAAATTCTTACCTTCTCTTCATCCCAACTTTCCAATTTTTAAGTGGTATAATAAAAAAATACAATTGTCAATGAATTTCTATTCATGGAATAGAATCTATTAAAAATCCTACCTTCTCTTCATCCCAACTTTCCAATCTTTAAGTAGTATAGTAAAAAAAAGCAATTGTCAATAATTTCTATTGATTGAAAACATTAGTGTTACTTTTCTTATCATTCAAAATAGAAAATTTATAACATTGTTCTTCTAGAAATATAAATTTATATGATAATTATATATCAATAATTGAATAATAAAATTTTATGTAGATTTTGTAACAAACAAAAATCCATATCTATGTATATTGTCAAATGCCATCTTCCCCAATTCTTAGATATTAAAATATCTTTCCATTTAGCAATATGATTATCTACCTCGCTTAAATTGTCTTTTCCAACAAAATTGAAACAAATCCTTATAGTTATCTTTCTTATGCTTATAAAGAAATGAAGTAGACAAGGATGGCTCCTACCAATGATTCGAACAATAATCAACACTACTAGAAAGCTTCCTATTACAACTTAATGTTATTATGAACATGCTGTAAAATGCTTATTAAATTTAGAATTACAAACTACATGACTTCAATTTCCCTCACTCTCTCCATACCCACATCGAAAGTAGCTTATTTATGGTCCTTTTTCATTGAAGAATTTTCCAAAGGGTTCTTTTTAATATATCTGAAGCGGTGTAGAAACTTGAATAATCTTATGTTATGAGAATGAAACTCACGAAACAGGCATGTACTATTTTCATTTTCTTCGATGTTTTGGCTCGTTGCATTTTTCTTATCCCTCCCTTCAACATATTTACGCAATCTCATTAAATATTGCTTCATCTCTCTCACCGAGAAATTTTGAATCCTCTAAAATCACAATTTTTAGAAAAAAATTATGAAGTTCAACGAAATGCTCCATTTCTTTTCTGTGTCATGTATAGGGAACGATGCTTTTAATGTCCATCCATTGTCGAATAAGGGGATTTCAGTTTTGTTGTTTGATTTCCCAAAGCATTTGTAGAGTATTCATATGATAGTGAAGGTGGGTGGGATCTTGTTCCATTAGTAAATGGATAGGATCACAAGAAAACTCCCTCAATGTAATTAAAATGGATTAGAGACATTAAATCCTATTTTAACCTCTTCATTGATTTTATGAACAATATTTGCATCTTGTTCTAGTGGTAATTAGGGATTTTGGGTGCCCTATCATCAAAAGGCATGGCATTGTGGAAAATATAAATGTCTCAAAGGAATAGAAGTACTAGTCCTAAAGATATTCAATTCTCATGTCACATGCTATTTCTTAAGGCATCCTTCCATGTTTTCTATATAATATCCCATATTTATGGAGACCTACTAATAATTATGCAATATTTTAATAGGTGTGTAGTAATTTGTCTTTCGGGACTCTCAAGACTATTAGTCTTTGGGTACTCTTGCCACGTTATTCTCAAAATGATTACTAGGTATTCCACAGGCTCCATTAAATGCAGAAGCATGTATGACATAATATCTCATCTTCCACTTTCGGTTAGCATCAATTGTTTCCACATATTAAGAGCAAACAATGCTCAAGCGGACTCACTGGAAAATATAGGCACCTCTTTTTCTCAAGGACACATCTCAATAAATAATATCGAACCTTTCCCTAAACCCATTCTGTAACTCATTGTAATGGGGTAAGTGCATGAAGTTGGTGGAACTTTTAGATGCAATTGGATTTTTAGAAAACTGGTCATGTTTATGCCATAACTTTTTATTTTCTCAACCATTTCATAAAAAAATATATGTCGCACTTGTAGACACTGACCTCTACATACTATAAAAAAATCCAATCCATCATCATTACATTAAGACCTTGAAAATTTGCACTAAGGAATTTATTCCAGTTTCTGAAGAAACCCGTGTTTACCCACTCGCTACAGTATGCTACGAAGAATCATTTGTGATGAAATCGTAAACATAAATAACACTTTTTATGCATATTATAAATATGTAATTTCTATTTCAAAATATTATAATTTTCTATTTTTTTAATTTCTTTTGTGTTCTAAGTCTTTGACTCAAAAAACACATTGTTAGTGTTTTTTACATACATTTTTCAAATCTTGATAGTTAAAAAAATAAATTGTATGGTGCACTAGAATACAATGAACTATACATATATAAAAATCCCATTTCATGATTATTGCATTAAGACCAAAGGCTGCACCCACAAAATACTTTTCGAGGAATGATCACTTAGATAATTATTAAAAAAATAAAAAATTTCTAATTTTATTTTTAAAAAATAGTTTTGCACTAGAAAAATATGTTCTCTACATGCATGAAAATTTTTGTAGCCTGGAACCATCATTTATGCCCTCAAAGGTTGCACTCACAAAAACATATTCCTTATCTTTTTCCTGAAAAATAAAAAGTGGGTGTTAGAAAATATGAAACTTTACATAGGTATGGAAATTTTCATTACATTAAACTTATATATTCAGAAATGTGATTCGATTTACTAGATTTCATATTTGTTACTCAAATCAATATGTTTTATGTAAGTATCTCAAAAAATAGAAGTAAGATGAGGCATGCCTGGTTTTTTAGTTTTCCATTGCATCTAACGCGCCAAAAGTGACCCTCATTATCTTGCACTCGCCCAATGTTCTTTCTTCTCTCATGCAAGTTGAATATTATTAAGATAAGGTTCTTTTTGGTCTTGGTTATGAGTCTAGGTAGCATCCCATTCACATGCCAAAGTGACAAGTGGAATCCACCACCATCCCTAATTATCTTGCCTACCGCCTCCTTCAATTCCATTCGCTCCATGCTTAATTGCTAGCTGAGTTCACACACTCTATCCCACTCCCCCTCACGTATGATGGCTTCCTCTTGGAGTTTTATATGTCTCCCCTTATCCTTTGGCCATTCATTCTCCTTATTTCCTGTTAGTTCCCCCTCTATCGAGGAAGAACAACTCGCTCCCACAGAGCTCGATGAATGGAGATTCTCGCCTGTTGTTTTCTCATTGTCAATTATTCTACAGTCTCAGAGCTCACTCAGGGTGAGCTTCGTGGTTCCCTATTCCTCTCTATGGTTTCGTTGAAGCATGGATATTTACGTTGCATGTGTTTCCAAATTTACTCTTCCTTGCGGTAAGCTCTTGGAAGCATTCTACCACTTTTGGGCATCTTCATCCAGTTTCTTGTGCAGTGAATTCTTTCTCTTGCATGATAGAAGGCAGTTTTTGAGGTCAGTGCATTCAAATAGGTTTTCCTCAATTCTTGTGTAGTGAGTGTTTTCATTTGGGGGAAACAAGGATTGGAATTTCTCTTCTGTTCTTGGGATAAGAGTGGGATTTCCTGCAGAGGGTAGGAATCTCTATGGCTCAAGATTTTCCTTCACTTGGTTTCTTTAGCAGCAATTTCTCCAGCCTCAATTTGAGTTTCAACCACAGTTGACAAAAGGGTGTTCTCCCAGCATATAAAATGGACCGCAGGAGAATTGATGAAGGGTTCATTGATATGAAGATTAATATCCATCATTTGACATAGTTTCCATCGGAATCACAAATAACAGAGACACTACTAAGGAGGTAAAACAATCAGTTGATGATGTTTGTTACATTTCCTATCAGACTAGTTTGCATGATGCAAGGATTGATGATAATGAGATGAATCTGAAAGAAATTATGGGTAAAATATACCACATGTAGTAGGAACTTCAGCTTCTAGTGCATATGAATCGAAGAAGCCGAGCGGAGAAAAACCTAGGAGAAGCGATTCAGAAAATGGAGGAGGAATCTGTCACCAAGCCTGTGGGGAAACCAGGAAAACTGAAATGAACTCCATTTAGGAAATGTTTTTTTTCATTTTAATTAATCAATAGTTCATCTGTATATATACCACGTCTGTAATAATTCAGATTACTAGTACTCTTTCGGGCTTGTTAAGGTCTTCTATATGGCCTAGTTTTGTTTCTATTTCCTCATAAATGCTAGAATGTTTAAGCTATTGTTTTTTGTACTGAATGGATGTGCATAGCCTCTTTAATATATTATCTTTTAAGTTTCTCTTAAAAATAAAATGGACAACATCTCTACACAAAAGACATATATTAGTTTTTTATTTTTTTACTGTAGCGTCTCCCAAGTAAGTGCATTTTTATTCAATGCTAACCGCAAATTGATTTTGGACTTCATGGGTGCATACATATAGATACATAAATTTATTTTGAGAATATTAAGAGGTATTTTTTCTACATTTTTATAATTTTTCGGGCACAGTATAGTATGGATTACTTAGAGTGTAAATAATAAAATGGATCTAGTATTTCATTATAAAAGGCTTAAAATAAATTACTAGTAAGAGTAGAGAAACCAATTATGCCCTTCCATAATTTATGTCTCCAAGTAACTAACTTAGGCAGGTCCACGAACCACCCAACCAAAGACTCTATGAATACACTTTTTCCTTTCTATATTAAAATTCACAGCCAACCTAGACCATGACACCACTAAGATGAAGTAGGGCCCATGTTTCCAAACATCCCTTAGATAGAATGACCTCATAGAAATAAAATCAATTATACAAATAAAATACATCCTCAATATTTTCCATGCTTAACCAATCTAGTGTTTGTAACAGTTTGCATGCCCCACCTAATACATTTAGTTCTTTCAAAGAAGTGTACATAGACAATTTTTCGCACTTGTTTGTGCTTTTGCAAGATATTATAGTTTACCAATCCGTAGGATTTGAATAATACACACTCACATTTAGATTGCATCAAACAAAACATCATATTTCTCTTTAGTATGATCATAGAGAATCATGTATTGTTCTTAGTTAGATTAAACTAGAATAGTTTTGGTCTACTTATTCTTTTTCATTTTTTAAATTAGAGTCTGAGCCCATTTTGGTTCTAAGCCTTTTAGGTTAGAAAAAATTATTACTTAAAGTGACATTCAATGATTTTGCGAGAATTTATTTTTTGGAACTTAGACCACTTTGTACTTTATTTCTTCAATTTCCCATTAGTCTTGTCTACCCATCACTTGGACTATCTCTCTTGAGGATGGTTATCCTTTCTTTGTCCTTTGTTCAATGAGTTAGAACCACCTTTATCATGGTTCTTTAGAAATTTATTTATAGACCCAAAATCATACTTATTGTTCTTCTTAAAATTTTACCCATTTTTAACATCATATTGATAAGAAACTCCTAGTGAGGGCATTCCCAAGAAAACTATCCTTGTTTCAATGTGTACGCATTTAGGATATTGTGTTACTTTATGAATAATTTCATTCAAAGTATCTAGTGCCTATATTTTAGTATAGGGTATGGAAGTTAGAGGTGAACTTCAACACTATTTGGTCTCTCTCCTAGCAAGAAGTTCTTCTTTTTCTACACTTTTCATCATACTTTTTGATAATGTAGAATTCCTCTTAGATGGAATTTAAAAAATTCACCCCAGTAATTTGTATCATGTGATTCCCCATATTTTGGCATTTACTAATTAAAACTCCAATGCAAAAAATGCTTAGCATTTTATTTGCTTATTATGTGTTGGACTTTGTTAGATTAACTAATATTGTTGGCATGTGGTGATCTGGACTTGATATATGTTGTTAGAATTTTAATGGTTGTATAATATATATAAACATTTAGCATTGTTTCATTGTAACCATAGCAAAAGAATCACTAAAAGAATTACAAGCATAATAAGACAACAAAACATAAATATTTTCTTCTTGGAAACGACAAGGGAGAAAACCGAACAACATATTTCGTATAGATTTCACCACCAAGTTCAATGCAAAAACCAAGATTAGATAAAACACAAAGACAAAATCAGCTACTTCTTCTCTCCATTGAACCTCTTCTCTCTCTCTCTTGCACACTTGCTTGATTTAAGTGTGTGTGTCCAAATGAGAGGTGTGACCTCTCCATTTATTGTCATCAAGTGACTAACCTAATTCCCTAATTGGGGTGACTTGTTTCTCTTTATGGGATGAATTTGGTAGGGAGACACAAAATAACATTTTTATAATATTTCATGTGTCTACTATTGACCCGACTTACAACAAAAGGTTTACATTGATTCTTTCAAGTACATTTACATGACCAAGTAGATCAATAAAATTTCTCAAAGGAGGTATAAAAATGATATAACAAAACTACAATAACAATATATTCCGTAGTTACATTCTACAAAACTCCCTCTTAAGGATGAATGAATTTTTCCATCACGGTCATAATCACCACTCATCATCACTAGATCCCATTATTGTTTCTGCAGCATGGTACTCAGGCCATTGGTTTGTGATATATCTTGAATCTATACATAATAATAAGTTCATACATTGACCATCCCTTTTTCATGTTGGGTGCAACGCTCATCTCGGTGCATCAACCAAACATTTTTCATGCTAGGTGCTACCATCATACCGATGCATCACAGACCCTTCTTCATGTTGGGTGCTACTCTCATCTCAATACATGACTAACCCTTTTTCATGTCGGGTGATACCCTCATCTTGGTGCATCATCAACCCTTTTTAACGTTGGGTGCTAACCTCATCTTGATATATCACCAACCCTTTTTCATGTTGGGTGCTACCCTCATCTCATTGCTAACCATTTTTCATGCTAGGTGCTACCCTCATCTCTATGCATCACTAGCCTTTTTTCATGTTGGGATCTACCCTCATCTTGGTACATCACAAAACCTTTTTCATGTTAGGTGCTACCCTCCACAAATCTTACATAGAGCCAACCATTTTTCATGCTATATGTGAATATCACACATCTTCCACGGAGCCAACACTTTTTCATGCTAGATGTGAAGACCACTAATCTAGAATAGGAACTCATCGTTCCTTCTTACCATGGACATTGATCTTGAAAACTCCAAGCTTGTCCATGAAGTACTCAAACTTAATTCTCACCAGAATATTGATCAATAAATTGGCTATATGCTCATTCATTGCAATATACTTGAGTGTCACTCCTCCTCTTCGCACCATATCGTCGATATAGTGATATTAGATCTTGATGTGCTTTGACTTTTTCAGGAACACTAGATGCTAAGAAAAATTCACATAGATCTCCCTGTCGCGGAACACACAAGTTGTCTCTAACTCAACATCAAATAATCCAACAAGTATCTTCCGAAGCCACATTGCCTCACATATTTCTAAAGAACATGAAATATACTCTTCCTTGATGCTACTTAGTGCTACACTCATACTCTTCTTGCTAAACCAAGAAATCCTGCTAAAATCCAAATTATAGAAACACCCTAAAGTTCTCTTCCAATCTGCGACACTAGTATCCCAATATAAGTCAACATAGCCTTGCACACTAATCCTTTGAGCTCTCAAATATCTAAGTCCATATTGAATCATACCCTTCATGCACCTCAAAACATACTTTTCTGCAATCATGAGAACATGTATTTCCTCTACCATGTACTGACTCAAGTTGTTCACTGCAAAATGTATATCTAGCCTCATGTTCATTAATTACATCAACAAACTAAGTGTAGAATGTGGCATCAATTGTCTCTAAAGTAGTATCACATAACAACTTCATGTTCGATGCCATAGCTGTAGCTATGGTCTTGCAATCCATCATCCTGAACCTATTCAAGATCTCTATAGCATTTTTTCCTTCACTGAGGAAAATATCATCTAGATTCTGCCACACCTCAAGACCTAAGAAATAGTGCATCATACCGAGTTCTTTCATCTCAAACTCTACAACAAACTTCTTCATTTCTACAATGATATTATTGTCACTTGTGAGGAAGACATCATATACATATAGTAGTAGTATCACTAGTTTCCCATCCTCAACCTCAAAGTAAAGGTTAAAATATTCTTTACTCTTTGTAAGTCCCAAGTTTGTCAGAAAATCCATCTATTCTACCATACCATTTCTTGGATTCTTAATTCAAACCATACAAGGCCTTCTTCAATTTGCACACATGTGTTTCTCTGTGGTGTGTCTTAAATCCTAGTGGTTTCTGCACATACACTTCTTCTTCTACTACACCATTCAGGAAGGTTGTCTTCACTCAATATAGTGTATCTTCCACTTTATCAATATAGCTATCCATATTATATATCTAATCAAAGTGTCTAGATATAGGATAAAATGTCTCCTCATAATAGATCCCCTCTTTCTGGGAGAATCCATGAGACACAAACCTTGCAGGTTGTATTTCTCAATGCAGACATCTTATAAATGATTGATCTTGTAGATCCATTTGGAAGACACTAATGAATTCCCTACATGCATCAGAACCATGTCTCAGACATCATTCTTCATTATTGACTGGTAATCTTCGATCATAACATCGTTCCACTCGTTCCTCTCAGTTGCTTCCTTGTAGTTGGAAGGATTTGCATCAATGATGTCACACAACAATGCCACATAACTGGAGTAATTTCGAGGACTCTTTCTTTCAATGGAAGTCATGTATGGAGCACCATACTTCTCTACATATAGGATGATATCTCACTCCCAATTTGGTCTTCTCTTATGTGTTTTTTTTACTGAATCTATAAGTCTGTGTGGCTTGCTCATATCATGATGGTCATGTTCTTCTAAAGTCCTATCTTTCATCACTATGTCTCTAACTCTGGGATCTTCATATTATTCTTCATGTACTTTGTCGAAGTGAATCTTCCTTGATCTCTTCAACGGTACATCCTCATCCAAGGTAACACTTATGCATTTCTCGATCTTTTGTTATTCATGATACATAGACTCTGTATTCCTTCAATGTATCACTGTATATGGAAAAGATTCCCTTCTTTCCTGAAGGATATAACTTTTTTCTCTTCTCTTTGGGAATGTGTATATAGACTGGGAAGCCAAATATTCTGATATGATTGAGTTATGGTTTCTCTCCTAGGAATACTTCCTATGGAGTCTTTTTCTCTAGCACATGGTGGAGTGTTTTGATATGGACATTGTTAGGATTAATTAATCCTCCATTTTCCCACTTAGTGCGATTATCCATTTTTCCTAGCTTAGGATGTCTACATCACTTCACTAATGCATGAGGGACACACCTAGGGTCCACCTACCACTTATTCCGCCTCTTTGAATGAGTTTAGGACTCCCAAGGACCAATCCCTCTAATTTAAGAACCCACTCTAAGTGCGATCAACATTCTCCTTCAGTTGGACTTGGTATTTATTTAGTTATGTTAATTTATGCTATTATTATCACTAGTTAGTTCACTCACATCCATCCTAGTGCTAGTTTTCATTATTTAAGGGAGTGTGGGTGCCGATTTTCACCTACCCTCTTGATTTAATTGATTGTAGACTGAATCAATGATCTGGAGTTGCATCAGTGAGCTCTAGTGGTGATTTATCCCACCTGAGTTACCATCAGAGTCATTTTGAGTTGGTGACTTCGAATCCTATCCAAGAAAATCAAATTCTCCTTATTGTACGACTATTGTATTACATACAAATTAAAGATAATTAGTGTAATGATATTCTAACCATTTTTTGCCACATGTGTCTGTAATTTATGCCATGAATCTGTTGATCAGTTTATATTGAATTGTACATTCTTCTCCAGCCTTGTTTTCATATTTCTTTCATTTAGGCATGATGATCCATCCTTTGCTAAAATTAACATGGTATCAGAGCAGGTATTCAAGGTCGCAACAAACCTCGAAAAATTACATTGATGCACCAAAAGAAATTTGGGTTCCACATAAACCCTAGAATTATTTCCTTCCTCCCTTTGGATTCTATCTAGAGAGGTCTATAAAGGTGTGATGCACCCAAAAAAAGTGCACATTAAGAAGTGGAGAGTGTTTAATATGGTTTGTTAGTGAATTGAAGTGTTTTGTAGTGTTTTTACAGGTACATTCAAATACTTATTGAACAATGTGTTCTTCTAGAAGCTATGAAATGGAGAATTCAACATCTCTAACTCTCAGAATCCTTACACTCTTCAATTACCTTGATCAAAGTCAAGATATGTAGACTGTATTACAAATCAAGGGTCTATACAAGGTCACCATTGGAAGAGAATTCAAACCCCAACAATATCTTCAAATATCCAAGTATGTAAATAAGCTTGATGAGAATGAGTGACCACAAATCTGCATTGATATCAGTCCCTTGTATTTAGATATCGTTTTTCTTTATGTGAAGACTATAGAATAGATTTAATTTTATTCATTTTGTATCTTCTATTAGTTACCCTTTCTCACCAACTTAACTTATATTTTCATATTATCAATATTAGGTTTTTTCTCTCTCAATTTGAAAAAAAAGCATTGAAACAGTCATGTTTCGGTAGAAACAAAAAACATTTCACATCCCAAAACCTCATGGGTCACTAGAGTCAATGATACCTTGTTTCAGCTCCTTAATCCAATGGTTGGAGTTGTAAATTTATCCTTAGGGTGTTAGTTAGTTTTTTTTTTATGCCAGTTAAAATTTATGCATATTTTTTACTTCAGTTGCTTCAAGAGTCTATAGTAGGTTTTTCTGTCATGGAACATATTTCAATATTGTTTCTCTTAACTTAGGTTTTCATTGTTTGTTTTGCACATTTCTTGTTCTCATAATCTAAATACATTTCATTTGGGTTCTATAAAATTGCATATATAGAATAGATATGGTTTTGATGAGTTAGGGTTATAACTCAATCTTGAGTTAGTTTAGTTTCTAGGTCATTTTCTCTAGTTCATTCAACATATACAAGTTGTAGTATCTGTGTAAAGGTATTTAGGATTTTAAAAGTTTAACCTCTCTGTTTGTTTTAGCATTTCTTTATCACAATAGTTTTAAGTTTCATTGTATGTCTACGATATAATTAAGTTAAAAAAATATTTATCCATCATTTATAGATAGATAGCATAAATTCTGACTTGTTCCTTCACTATTAGAGACTAAATAGGTCAACCTTTTTCCCTTTTTTTTAACATCTGATATCCAAAATTTTCCTTTTAGTTAGTCCTTTAGTCCCCCTTCAATCAATATTGCTTTTATAAGGTTTAGGTATTTGAAACTATTAGTTCTGCATTTCATCCCTTTTTCCCTTCAGTTTCATCCTTTTGATTAGAAGTGTGAGTGTGCATGCTCCTTCATCCATTTGAATTGTTACTTCCTTCATAAAAATTGCTATTAATTTTGATTTTGTTTCCATATCTTTGAAATACAAGTTAGATTTTGTAGATCCTACAATTTTTCATGAGTTCTATTTTGGTTATAATGGGTTTTATGAATATGGTTTTAGTGTACTATAGTACTCTTTTAAATCTTCATGAATATTTTTCTTTAGTTTTATTTATGCATTAATTATAAAAATGTTTGCTTTAGTTTTGTTTGTGCATTGATCCACAAAATTCAAAATTACTCCTTGATCCTATTTTTGATTTCCATCAAATTTGAACTTCATGTAGTTTAGAATTGATACAAATAGTCTTAGAATCTTACTCTGCTTGATTACTTGAATTCGTGTTTTTTGGTAACTAGGTTTGAATAGCTTAACTTATTCTCTAAAATAATAGATTCATGTGTTATAGATATTTTATTTGTACAAATATTGTTTGCAACTCTAAGTTTATATTCCTACGTTTAAAGTTAAAAGATCACGAAAGATTTATATCAAAAAACATAATATTGGATTACAACTTTGGCTCCATTGTCATGGAGTTGCAAAAAGGTAAAAATAGGTTTAGTCTTCATTAATGTTTTTGGTATGTTTAGATATTTTTTATGTTAGGAGGAGGAGAGACGGTAAGATGATAGGTCAGAACTTGCTAATCTGTTTTAGCAAGGTCACTATGAATCCAGTATTCCTTTTGATTTTTCTTATGAGTAGACCTAAGGGTAAATTACAAATTATGATTCCTGTTAAAATTTTGTATGATAAATATTCAATTAGTTCCAAAAATCCCATTACTAACCAAGGTATGGGGTCTCTAGGGAACCTTCAAAGTGAAGGAACTAATATTCCTAATTCGACAAAACTCACAATCAGAAACTACTGTGAATAAAAGATAAGAAGATACATTGACTATTGCAAATAATCGGTTTGTGGTAGCTGAAGACATTCGCAAATTTCTTGAAGGTGCAAGAGAAACTTGGGTATTACAATTTGAACCTGAGGTTGTCCCAATGACAACAGAAGAACAGACTGCAAGTTCAGTAGACGAATCTCCATCTCATTTGGAAAACATGGGAGACGAAGAGAGAGGTTTGAATGAAGGGGGTAGAAATGCTAATAATGATGAGATGGAAATCAACTTTGGGTTTCCAATGTTAGATTTAACTCCTAATATTAGCATGAAAAATATCTCTCCATCAATCCTACCTCATTTTCATGGGTTAGCGATTGAGGACCCAGACTCATTTCTGTTTGAGTTTGATATTTTATCTAGGACTTGTAATTAAGTTAATGATGCTCAAAAATTAAAACTATTATGTTCTACACTTAAGGATGGTGATAAGAGACGGTTATATTTTAAATTGGAAATGTATGATTTTTTTTTTAAACATTCGAGGAAATTTCAACTCAAAATGAGCCTTCTAACTTTTACTCAAATTCAATGCCATCATGTGTTAGCCAATGAAATTGCTTTAAATTTGAAATACCATATAGGTCTTAAACATGTTTTTAATATAAATTTGGGGATAGGTATCATAAAAAAACTACTTTTTTTGTTTGTATTTTCGACATATCTCCTCATGTTTTTACTAAAATTTCGATCGAGAAAGCTCGTTGGATGCAGAATTAAATTCTGCATCCAACGAGTACCCACTCGGCATACTTTTGACGGACCCTACTACCCCAAAAACAAGAAATACCTGGAAAAACATGATGATGATGTCATCATCATGTTTTTCCAAGTATTTCTTGTTTTTGGGGTAGCGGGGTCCGTCAAAAGTATGCCGAGTGGGTACGCATTGGATGCAGAATTTAATTCCACATCCAGTGAGCTCTCCCGATCGAAATTTGAGTAAAATCACGGGGAGATATGTCGAAAATACAAACAAAAAAGTAGTTTTTTTCTTTTCTTCCTCCAAAATTAATAAATATTATTTTATTAT
>LPNX010716326.1:23898-40591 GCA_001517045.1 Pseudotsuga menziesii
TCATATAGGAACTAGTAAAAAGTTCCTAGTCAAATAAAATAACTATTAATTCCATATAAATCAAATTAAAGATTTTTTTCAAGAAAGTAATGAATTCTTGATTCAATTGAAGTTTAAAACCAATTTCCCTTTCCTAAAATATTTTATATAAAGACCCAAGCCATTAGAGGGATTGGGAATATTATCATTATTCCTTAATAGTTTTTTGAGAGATTTTCCCCAAAAACAAGCATTCCTAAAGATACCATGATTATCCAAATAACAGCAACCAACCCTTACGAGTTCTAGATCGCTTGGATGTTGGAGCCATCTCGGGGGGATCTAGATTAGAACTAGGAACAGTTGGGAGGAACGTGGTAGTTCCAAATTTTTTTGGTTATCATTCCTAAGGTTAGAGATAGCTAGTGTTTTATTAATTATGGGTGTTTAAGTTTGCATGGTATTTTAGCCATTAACAAAGCTATATACTTGCATGTAATAGGTTTCTACATCTTCAAGTTATTTTAAAGTATGATTAGAGGTTGTAATTAGAGCCATTATGCTTTGGATTAAGATCTGTAATTTTACTCTCCAGTTTCAATAAATTCTTTAGGTTGGTTAAATTAGTTTCAAAGGCTCATGTTATATGCTCAATTTTAATCTAGATTGAACCCTTAGTTTTCTACATGAATGTAACAACCAGACCTCTATCAAACCATATACTAAAATTAAACCCTGCATCATAGTACATGTCTTATTTAAAAAACAGAGTAAACATAAAATAAAATCCTTACGAATAAAATTACAGAGGATTTCACAAATCTCTATGACCTTAAAATAAAACCTCATTGAATAAATTTATCCATCCATGAAACTACTAAATTAATTAAATAAAAAAATTACAAACATCCATTTTATATTTTAAACTATTCATAAATATAAACCAGGGATCAAATCCCTTAAAAAAAACTAAGTTACATAAATTATATCAACGCTGGCATATTACATTTTCCAGCAACGATTATAAAAATGCATATCAAAATATCCATGCTACATTACGTAAAATAAATCAAACCATAGAATTACCATCATTCCTCATATAAATGTCGAGTGCATGTCAACAGCTGAAGATGAATGTCTTTAAAGTCCATAAAATAAACACAGTGAAACACATAAAACATTATACTTTAAACCAGTATCGAATCTTGTTAAGGATTATCACGACTATCGCTACCTTTTCCAACTTAAAACTATCGATACAAACAGTGTAATAAATACCTTAACAAAACTTAACCATAATTCAAATATAAAAAATGAGATTGAATTTCATATTCTCCATCTAAGAGTGTCCACATAATATTAAATAAATAATCAACACGAAATAGTAAATCAACTATTGCGACCCAAGGTTGAATCTCTTGAGCTCTAGTTGGGAGCCTTGGAGTTTTTACAAGTGATAACAAACCAATGCGGAACCACATCTCGGATCTTATGAGCTCCGGGTGGGAGCATTAACAAAGTCATACAATTAATGAAAAATAAAACAATACACCCGCTAATGAATCCACTAAGAAATTTATCACAAGTTTGTACATACATAAATTAAAATATAAAGTTTACAGTAGATAGGCTATTCCATTTAAGCAATCTTGGGCCATGCCATTACCACCCTCATTAACAACTATAGCAGTAAAACACAAAGAAGGGATTAGATTATCATTGTAACCCATCTTTATATCAATCTATAAAGAGAGATAAGGTTTTGCTCGGAAACCAACAAAATGCAATTAACTAAGCGCTAGAACAATTTGATAAACCATAGATACGGAAGTTTCCAAATAAATAACAAAGGTAAAATGACCAAACTAAAACCAAATAAATAAATTGGCAGCGTAAAATTATTTTAAAATCACTCAATCATTTCCATAAATCGCAGCAAGGGTTAACTCCAAACGATTTTCCACAGTCAACAAACAAATAGAAAAATGATACTATCATAGTGCCAATGCAAAGAAATGGCACTGGTAATATTATTAACCATCAACATTATAAGAAATATAATGCAGTGCTCATAGAAAAACACAGAGGTGAATAGAATAAACCATAATACCATTTCGATTATCCACACAGAGCTATAAAATTTACAGCGTCGTGTCTTGGTACAAAACGCTTGTGTAATATCCCAAATTTTGGACCCAACAATGATAGGCATGAGCTTACTGATTATGATGATTATCTTGATGTTTTATTTTTATATATTGGGTCAAAGACCCCACTACATATGAACATGATGATTTGTTTTATATATTGGGCGTAAGTTAATTATTGATGATATATATATATATATATATGCTTGTTTGTGTTGGGCGTGGACCCTGAAGCACATGATTGATGAGATGTTTTATGTTGACCGGGAAGGTGTAGAGCACATGAGTGATTAATGATTTGTGTTGAGCAAGGAGCTTTGGAGCACATGAGTGATTGATAATTTGTGTTGAGCAAGAAGCTCTAGAACACATGAAAAGATAATTGGAAGTTTTGGGCATAAGCTTTGGAGCCTTCCATGTTAGTGTTCAACATAAGCTCTGGATCATCGGATCCTTGGCCATTGTATCCCTAGGTGTATCGTACAAGTACATCCTAGAATTAGTGTTGAGCAAAGAACTCTGGAATTGCACTAAGTTTTAACTCCCTATTAAAGCATTGAGTATGGGCTCTGTTAAGCACCAGGGGTTACTGAAAAGAATTTAATAACTTTCAAGTGAAAACGACTCAAGAAAAATATTGATCTCATCATACTTATTTATAAGTGATTAAATGAAATTTTGAATTTCTGTATTCTCATCAAGTACTAAAGAACTACCATGTTATACGAGGGAAATCCAACATGCAAGGATGTTTAGAGTTTCCTATCCTAGTATACAAAACCTTCTACCTACTTGACCTTAATGAAGAAGTATCATTAAGTCTAGGGATCATGGTATATGATGCCCAAAGACAATGTTAACAAATGTTATATTATTATGTATTTTATACATGGGATATGTAAAGAATAAATATATTAATAATATTAATGATGAAAGAAAGAAAGAAAAGCTCCATCCATTATTATTTATTAGGTAAAGATAATAAATAGTCCAAAACCTACAAAAGTGTAAAGAGGAACTAGTTGAAAGATCCTAAGTTAAAATATTAAAAATTACCCAAAGTAATTGAAAAGGGTTAAATCAAGAAACCAAGGTTTCTTGATTTAACTGTCCCTTTGATTGAAAAGTATGTCTGTAAAGACTCAAGCCAAGGAAAGAAAGGGAACCAAGTGAAGGTTCAGGGCATTTCAAGGTACATTTCTGTAAGGCAAATATCTGCCTTACAAGCAAAGAAATGCATCAGGAAGGGTTGTAAGTTGTTTGCAGTGAACATCCGAGACATAGAGTTTGAAAGAGAACAACACATAGAAGAATTCCCCATTCTTGAATAATTCAAGGATGTTTTTCCTGAGAAAATCACAGGATTACCTCTAAAATGAGACATAGACTTTTCCATCGAACTGACCCCAAGATCACTTATGGCTTCCAAATCCCTTTACCGCATGAGTGCACTTGAGTTGGTGGAACTCAAACTAGAATTGCAAGAGTTGATAGAGAAAGGGTATATCCAACCTAGCGTGTCTCCTTGGGGAGCACCAATATTGTTTGTAAAGAAGAAAGATGGTACAGTGTGGATGTGCATCGATTACTGTCAGTTGAAGAAAGTGAATATCGAGAACCGTTATCTACTCCCTAGGATTGATGACTTATTCAACCAGGCAGGAGGAGCCATAATATTTTCAAAGATTGACCTGCAATCCTGATAACATTAGGTACAGATTCGCGATGAGGATATTCACAAAACCGCCTTTCGTGTAAGGTATGGGCACTATGAGTTTGTAGTGATGTCGTTTGGGTTGACCAATGCACCAGAAAACTTTATGTGTATGATGAACAACATATTCAATAGGTATCTAGATAAGTTTATCTTGGTATTTATAGATGACATAATAGTTTATTCCAAGAATAAAGAAGAGCATGAAGAACACCTTTCCATAGTTCTACAAGTGTTTCTAGAACACTGGGTTTGCGCTAAGTTTAGAAAATGTGATTTTTACAAACCACAAATACAGTACTTAGGTCACATTATCTCCGAGACAGAGATAACTGTGGACCCTTAAATGATTAAAGCCATAAAGTATTGGACTAACCCTACTAGTGTCACTAACATTAGGTCCTTTTTAAGATTAGTCGAATATTATTGAAAGTTTGTTGAGAACTTCTCGAGGATCGCCTGCCCCATGACCGCTTTGCAAAAGAAAGAAAATAAGTTCTTATGCACTGACAAGTGAGAAGCCAGTTTTCAAAAGCTTAAGAATATTTTGATGACCACACTGTTACTATGAATTGTGGATCCTAGTGGGGATTTCATTGTTTGCATGGATGAAAGCAAGGAAGGACTAGTAGGATTCCTCTTGCAGAACGATCACACGATCTATTATGAATCATGGAAGTTAAAAGATCATCAGTAGAACTATGCTACACACGATCTTGAGTTAGTTTCCATAATCCATGCTTTGAGGATGTGGAGGCACTACCTCATGGGAAGGAAGTTCCTTCTAAAGAGAGACATTACAAGTCTGAAATATTTATTCAATCAACCAGATTTGAATGCAAGGAAATCCTGATGGTTGGATTTCCTTATTGAATACCATTTTGAGCTAAAGCACATTAAGGGAAAAGAGAATAAGTTTTCCAATGCTTTGATCCAATGAACTCATATGATATATGAGGTGACTGTGAGTCAAACCGATGCAAATTTTCCTGAGAGGATTAGAGAGGCCAACAAAGTTGACCCATTCTATGTGGAAATCCTCAAGAATGTGGAGGAGGATAGGTTGTTTCAACAACAACAACAACAAAAAGAATACAAGGCAGATGAATCCAGACTGCTATGGTCCAAGGATCATTTGTATGTTCCATAAAAAGGGGACCTTCGGTCTAAAAGCCAACATTACGATGTTCATAAAAAAATTCTAGGAATGTCAGCTAATCAAATCTGAGCATCAGCACCCTGCGGGATTGTTGCAGCCGTTACCCATTCCGGAATGGAAGTGGGAGGTCATTATTATGGATTTCATTACCGGTTTACTAAAAAGTAAGAAGAAAAATGATTCTTGTTTTGTGGTCATCGACAAGCTGTCGAAAGTAGCACACTTCATTCCTATGAAGTCGACCTATAAGGAAGTGAACATTGTTGATATATTCTTGAAGGAGATATTTAGATTGCACAGGATACCCAAGTAAATTATCTCGGATCGAGATGTTAAGTTTACAGGAAACTTTTGGATATCTTTATTCTTCGGATTGGAGATGCAGTTGAAATTTAGCACTATATATCACCCGTAGACAGATGGGTAGATAGAAAGAGTAAACTAAATTGTTGAGAACATTCTTAGGATGTATGTCATGAAAAACCCCACAAAGTGGGAGGATTACTTACATCTCGCAGATTTTGCATATAAAAATGGTTATCAGACATCCACCAAGATGAGTCCCTTTGAGGTACTCTATGGACGGAAGTGTAGAACACCAGTTACTTTGGATAGCCTAGTGGATCAGCTCATGTTATGGATTGATTTGTTGATGGACTTGGAACAGTTGGTTACCAAGGTCCAGGTGAACCTTAAAGAAGCACAAGACCACTAGAAAACTTACGCGGATCAAAAAATAAAAGATAAAGACTTTCAAATAGGCGATCATGTTTACTTAAAACTAAAAGCCAAACAAAGCTCGTTGAGCTTGGGTAGGTGTGGTAAGTTAGCACCTAGATTTTGTGGACCTTTCGAAATACAGGCCAAGAAAGGGCCAGTGGCATATGAACTAGCATTACTCGCGCATCTAAGAGTCTATAATGTTTTCCATGCATCTTTTTTAAAGAAATATGTTTATGGTACTAAACATGTTGTTGATTGGTCCCTATTATAGGTGGAACCTGAAGGGGAGTTTTCCTCTGAGCTTATACATATGATGGAAAATAGAGAGGTATAGCTTTGGAAGCGTACCGTAGTCCAGTTGAAAGTGAAATGGAAGCACTTTGAGGCTGATGAGGCTACTTGGGAGAATGAAGCCACCATGAGAAAGGCTTACCCCACCTTGTTTCATGATGTCGTTCCGAGTCCCTAGAACACTAGGGACAATGTTGTTCTAAGCGGGGAGGGATGTAATATCCCAAATTTTGGACCCAACAATTATAGGCATGATCCTATTGATTATGATGATAACATTGATGTTTTATTTGTATATATTGGGTCGAAAACCCCACTGCATATGAACATGATGATTTGTTTTATATATTGGGCATAAGCCAATTATTGATGATATATATATATATATNATGAGTGATTGATGATTTTTCTTGAGAAACGAGCTCTAGAGCACATGAGTGATTGATGATTTGTGTTGAGCAAGAAGCTATGGAGCACATGAGTACTTACCATTGTGTTGAGCGAGAAGCTCTAGAACACATGAAAAGATAATTGGAAGTGTTGGGCATAAGCCCTGGACCCTTCCATATTGGTGTTTAGCATAAGCTTTGGAGCATCGGATCCTTGGTCATTGTATCCCTAGGTGTATCGTACAAGTACATCCTAGCATTAATGTTGAGTGATGAGCTCTAGAATTTCACTAAGTTGTAACTCCATGTTAAAGTGTTGAGTATGGGCTCTGGTAAACGCTAGGGGTTACTGAAAAGAATTTAATAACTTTTGAGTGAAAACGACTCGAGAAAAATATTGATCTCATCATACTTATTTATAAATGATTAAATGAAATTTTGAATTTCTATATTCTCATCAAGTACTGAAGAACTACCACATTATACGAGGGAAATACAACATGCAAGGATGTTTAGAGTTGCCTAGCCTAGTAGACCTAACCTTCTACCTACTTGACCTTAATGAAGAAGTGTCATTAAGTCTACGGATCACGGTATACGATGCCCAAAGAGAAACGTTAACAAATGTTATATTATTATTTATTTTATACATGGGATGTATAAAGAATAAATATATTAATAATATTAATGATGAAAGAACGAAAGAAAAGCTCCATCCATTGTTATTTATTATGTAAAGATAATAAATAGTCGAAAACCTACAAAAGTATAATGAGGAACTAGTTGAAAGTTCCTAAGTTAAAATATTAAAACTTACCCAAAGTAATTGAAAAGGGTTAAATCAAGAATCCAAGGTTTCTTGATTTAACAATCCCTTTCACTCAAAAGTCTGTCTCTAAAAACTCAATCCAAGGAAAGGCTTGCGGCTCTAATCTATCATTTGGAAGGAGTCCTTTTCTACCTGTTTTTCTCTCAAAGGAATTCTTGAAGAACATTTTCCTGAAAGGAAAAAGGAGAACTAATCCAGACATGATATACGAGATAGGAAACCCTACCTTAGGAGCTCTAATATACTTGCATGTTGGATTCCAGTTCGGGGGATCCGGATTAAAACAAAGAATGGTTCTATGTCATGGTTGGGTGGAACATGGTAGTTCCCAAGTGATTACGTCATAAAAAATAGAGGTCAGATATTCCTTTGAATTGATTAATGCTTGTTATTTGAGTGTGCAGGTTCAACCATTAAAAGAGCTTCAAGTTACAAGTATGAAGCCCTAGACTGTCTATTCCATTTTCCTAGAATAAATGCTAGCTATGTTAGGTAAATGACTGCATTGCATTTCCTAACCCTATGTATATGTTTCTTTGTTTAGATCTGCTAGGGGGTGATTCCATGAAGGTGGGTAACACTTTTTCACCAAATTTGGTGATGATACCTGATTTTTTACTCATGTAATATATAGAAGCCCTCGAAACGTATATATGCCATGTGAATTTTGACTTGCAGTGAAAAAAAAAAATCTAGAATAATTTGTTGGCTTCCCAATGATTATTTTTAAAAAAATATTCTGATGTCATTTAATGTGTGAAATTTCACATTTAATGAACTATGTGACCTTAAAAATTTGAAGAAGTTAATAAGTGGCTCGTGTCCAACCCCGATAATTCAATTTTACATTAATAATTTAATAATTTAATATATATATATATATATATATATTAAATATATATATATGAGCATGATCTACACAAAATGCACTGTGGTCTGCATATTTTTTTTGTTAATTTATTTCACAATATACAATTATTTATTTTTTTCGAAAGTGACCACATCTGGTTTTAGCATCATTTTATACAAGTGTGTCCATCCTAGCTTTTTTTCACTATTTTCAAAAATTGAAAAAACAAATATACCCTTTTGAAGAGGATGCATCGATGTGTGGGCTGTGCATTTTTAAGAAATTTTTGGATGTGTATTTTTTACCTTGCGTATTTTTCTTTGAGCTGCTTTGAAGTTGTTGTGAGGTTTTCTAAGTGTAAGTTTTAGAACTAATTAAAAAAAACCCATATGGATTCGAAAACTCATGCATGATACCTGAATAGATAGAGGATTCAATGATGAATCTATTGGTATGAACTCCGCTCAGTTATTTGCCATGAATGCAAGGGTGTAATAACTCAAAAATTTGTAAAAATTTAAAAAATTTCAAGTGACATAAAATGTCTAATGTCACCTCTAAAGTACCACTAATGGTTAGCAGATAAAAAAATTGTTCATAAAGGAAAACAAGGAGTTGCAGCTTTATAAGATTTTGTATAATCTATAGAAGTAATCTTAAAATCCGAGTTAGTGCTGTTGATGACTTAGTAGTTGCAATTCTTCCAGAAGTAGAGAAAGAACTTGTATTTTACTACTGCTAGATATACTGATGATTTCTTTTGTCAAGTAGGGAAATAAGTCTTATGTGTGATCGGGGCTTACTTAGCTTTAATCTAACACAATGGGATTGATGGATTCTTACAGGTTTTAACAGGTAAGCGTAAGTTCCAGTAAAAATATTATTTATAAAACAGGTCAAGAAGATTCTTTCCTAGCGTGAATATGATGCTAGTATTAGAATATTTAAGATCAACTTGACTCCATGAGGTAATGTTGATCTTATTCGCGTTGTCACATCTCCATAATTGTATTTATAACAAAATGCATCTGCATGGGTATAAAAACATGATCGAGGTACTATGACAAAGGAAAAACAAGTTACTGGTTGATTACAATTAAGTCCAAGAATACTTGGTGCTTTCGTTTATAGTAGTTATGATCTAGATTTTATCTAAGATAAAATACAGTACTTCGACTTTTGCTTAGTTTAAGCACACATTTGGAGGCTAGTCTTGAACATAAGTATACGATCCTTTGGAGATAAAACAAGGGAATACTTCATCTTCCTAAACTACAATTTAGCCTATT
This sequence comes from Pseudotsuga menziesii, assembly GCA_001517045.1. Taxonomy (NCBI): domain Eukaryota; kingdom Viridiplantae; phylum Streptophyta; class Pinopsida; order Pinales; family Pinaceae; genus Pseudotsuga; species Pseudotsuga menziesii. The sequence continues at coordinate 33,269 of LPNX010716326.1, forward strand.
TGACTAAAAAAGAGTTTACTCTTAAGAACCCTTAAGACCATACACTCAAAATATGTATCTCCATTTCAACCTTCTCCCAGTTTAAACATTATATAACTCTCATTTATATATAATAACTATATCTTCATACCAGTTGAGTTAGTAAAAATTTGGGATAAATTTGTTGATCAACCAATGTTGTTCGGATACTAAAAATATGTCCATTTGACTATATTCTAGCACACATGGTTAACCAACAAGTTATATTAACTTAGCTTATCCCAGAAGACACCCCCCCATCTTAATTTTATACTTGGTAAACTAAGTCTCGAACAACTCCATGGTATTAATATATCATTGCAATCATAGAAAATGCATAGTTTAAAAGATTATAGGGTTTTTTATTATAATTATTTGTTGCATATTGGAACCGTCCTCCACTATAGACATGCATCCTCGATTGAGAAATAATTTCAGTGGACACATGGGGATTTTTTCAACCACAAGATGGTTGACTTAAAAGAAACTAAACCCTATCGAATTCATTTCATAGAGTGAGGGTTTCCTGTCTGGTGCAGCTGAGCTGTGAGCTTGTAGCCGTCGATACTCTCAGTTTCCTTCTCAGTTTTCCAATCCCTTGTGAGCTAGGCCTCGTGAGATGAAAAGACTAGTTTTTGAGTGTTTTACAACTGCTGTGAAGAACATAAGTGTGTAGAAAAATTTGCTTTTCTTCACTGATTCAAGGACTGAGTTGGGTTTTTAAGACAAAAAACAGTGGACAGAGTTTTAAGCCACGAGCTTCTTCATTCTAGTGAGAGTATCACTTGTTTTCCTTCGATGTCGTGACTCAGGTTTTTACAAATGCATTTGGTGTAGTAACTTCTCAAACAACATCCTCCAAGGTGCCATCGAATTTTCCCTAGGCTTTGCTACCAAGGAAAACGCTAGCAGGTAACGCCCTTCTCTTGTCTTTTACATTTGTAAAATGGAAATTTTATTATTTTTATTAAAAGATTTTAAGGCGTTAAAAATAATGGTGGATCTATGCAGCTTCTCCTTACAGCTCCGTAGGTGGGGAAATCGAGCTTGATCCATCAACTTCCAACCATGCACACTCTGGTAAGCCCCGATTGCAAATGAGGGTTTTCTCTTGCATTTGATGTGGTGGTTGAAGGATAAGGATACTTGTTGCTAAAAAGAACTTGGCTTAGGTTTTTACTTGCTAATTTGTTCTACGTGTTGTTTTGTTTTGTAAAGAAAACCCTAAGGGTAAATATGTGCAAGTTCTTGAAGGCTAAAGCAGTGGTGATAAAAGGGTTTTAGTGGCAGTTCTTTTGCATCCTATACGATGTAAATTTCTTTTTATTTCATGTTAGAACTCAGCTCTAAGCCATGACAAGGCTATTCAACCTGTAACATCCCCGACCCTCTGATCGGCGAAAAGGACACTACTATACACCAAACATCTGGGAAACTATCCCCATGAACATGTACATACATATAAACTGAAGTATAATTCTTAAAACATCAAACATACTAAGATTCATAATAATATATATATTTAGCGGAAGAAAAACATACAATTTAGCATTCAACATGTTCATCATAATTTTATTGACAATAAATATGATTGCAGAAACAGATTAGTCAAGCATACTTATCTTATAAGGACTCATCCCACAACCAGCTACGTCACTACAATATTCCACCCAACCATAGGCCCACGTTCTATTTAATCTCTCAGCAACGCTGCCACCCCCAAGTTGGGCATGATTCCCCAAGGAATAAGGAACACGCAGGATTACACGTGGCCAAGGATATCAAAATGACAGCCAAGCCAACACAGTTGCGTTTGTCAGGAAAACAACAGATCAGCCAAGCCAACATAGTTGGGTTTATCAGGCCATCCAGGAGCTGGGAAAGGCTAAATGCTAAAATAGTGAGCTCATTTAAGAGCTAAGGACACCTACACCATAACTAGCCTGACTTCTAGGACACCCACACACACCCAACACAAGGAAATCAGTCCTTTCTCTACTACATAGTCCCTCAGGCCCTGACCTCCCTTCCAGTGCTATTCACGGGTTGTGGAGAAGAAATCCATCCCTCTATCTCTATCTGTGTGGTTCCCAAACCCTTAGGTTTATCAAGCAAATCAGGCCCTCATCACCACTCCAATATAGTCTGAAGACCAACCACTATATGCATGCAACAAAACCAACAATTATAGCTTTGACAGGGGAAAACAAATCCCTGAGTCATTCTTGGCCCTATCGTGGCCAAAAAACTCAATGGTAACCCCCAGTAGCTCCAAAGCATGAGGGAAATCATATCCAACACAACATAGGTACTCACAACAACCACCGATCAGGGGTATACAACAACCCGATCTCACAATGAAAACCACGAATATATTACACAGCTCGACAATGGAAAAAAGGAAATCAATTTTCTGCACAGGCTAGAGAAAGAACATACACCTAGCCCAATTGGTGCGTGAGGCAAAGGGAAAATAGGGGTGTCTCTCCACATGAGATGGAAAGTGAAGTCCATTCTTGTGTTTGAGGAAATGAATAGCCAAAAACGATGATGAGTTTTCCCCAATGATGCATGAAGGTGAGCAAGGCTCGAGAAAGTGGGAGAGTGGAAGCATTCCTTGTTGTTTTTCCTTTCCCCCATGTGAATGGAACAATCCAGCTCAAGGAGGGTGTGTGTGGGTAGTATTGCCACCCCACCACTCCCCAGCATTAATTTCCCCAACTAACAAAAAGGGAGTTTTTAACTGGGTGCTTGACACATGGCTTCTCCCACAGGCTCAAGGTTTAACAATTCCCCTCCCCCTTATCCTTAGGAAAATCATGTCCATTTCAATATAGTTGCATTGACATAGCTGGTTGGGGTTATTTAATTAAAAATGCATAGTTTCATGACGCCACAACTTAATATGTGTCGTATATCCTGACATACCATCGATAACAATTCCAATCCGAAACATAACACAACCAAATTGATGGTGGGGACTTTTCCTTTAGCCCTGCACCATGATTATTTACAATATATATATATATCATGTATATTTAATGCATCAGGGTCAAAACTGGGGTGTTACATTCCCCTCCCCATTCAATAGCACTGTCCTCGGTGCTTTACAAAATTTGAACAAAATGCTACACTAGTACCGCCTCAGTGTTCCACAGAATTGAAAAAAAAATGGATGTGCCAATCGCATGGCATCCTCCAGTTCCCACGTAGCCTCCTTAGGTATGTAGTGCTCCCATTGCACCTTTACTTGCCCTATGGCCCGGTTCCAGAGCATTGTGACCTTCCTATTGAGGACGTGCATTGGCTCAATTTGGAACTCTCCCTCGGGTTCCACCTGAATCACATCCCAATTTATCACATGGTTAGGATCATGCACATATCTCTTAAGTAAAGAAACATCAAAAACATTAAGAGCTCTAGTATTAGCAGGCAATGCAAGTCTATATGCAACTGGCCCTATTCTTTCAAGCACTTCAAATGGCCCACAATATCTTGGTGACAGCTTGGCACAACTTCCAAGATTCAAGGAAATCTTCCTTGCCCTCACTTTGAGGTAAACATGATCCCCAACACTAAACTCCCTGTTTGCTCTATGCTTATCTGCATAGCTTTTCTGTCTGTCGTGTGCTGCCTTCAGATTCTGCCTGATCTGTACAACTTCTTGCTCCATTTCCTTGAGCGATTATGGTTCAAGAACAACCTTGTTCACTAGGTTATCTTAAGTCACTAGTGTCCTACACCTTCTTCCATACAAACCTTCATATGGAATCATCCCCAAGGATGCTTTCTATCCATTGTTATAAGCAAACTCTACCAAGTGTAAGTAGTCTTCCCACTTGGTTGGTTTGTCCATCACATACATGTGAAGCATATCTTCAAGCACTTGATTAACTCTCTCTGTCTTTCCATCTGTCTAAGGATGATATGCAGTACTGAAGTTTAGCTTTGTACCCAAATCTACAAACAACCCCTTCCAAAAATTGGAAGTGAACTTGACATCTCGGTCAGAGACTATTGCCTTTGGCAATCCATGCAATTTGAAAATATCCTTCATGAATATCTTTGCAATGTCATCAGTCTTATGCATAGACTTCACCAATATAAAATGTGTTGCCTTAGTTAACTTGTCTACCACAACCATGATGGAATCATGTTGTGTCCAACTCATCGACAATCCTGTAATAAAATCCATGGAAATAACTTCCCATTTCTATTCTGGAACTGGCAAAGGCTGCAACAAGCCTGCTCAATGTTGATGCTCAACCTTTACCTATTGACATTTCATGCACCTCAAAATGTATTCAGCCATGTACTTTTTCATTCCTGGACAAAAGTACTTCTTTCTAGCTGTAGCAATTGTCTTCTAGTATCCTAGGTGACCGAAATACGGAGTTTGATGGATTTCATCCATAATAACTCACCTCAAATCTGCTACATTTGGAATATAAATTCTACCTTTATAATTAAGAAGTCCATATTCTTCCAATTTATATCCCTCATACCACTTCTCAAGACTTTGTTTCTGCAATTTGTCTTTTACCTACTCATGTAATTCATCTCCAGCAGTATGATTAACAATATGCTACCTCAAATCTGATTGGCAAATACTGAGAGATGCCACATGCATTTCCTACATCATCCTACTGAGTGCATCAACTACCTTATTCTCTTTCTCCTTTATGTTCTTGATTTCAAAATCAAACTCACATAAAAAATCCAGCCATCTTGCTTGCCTATCATTCAGAGTAGGCTGATCAAATAAATACTTCAGACCACAATGGTCTATTCTGAGCTCAAATATTCTACCCATCAAGTAATGCCTCCACATCTTGAGAGCATGTACTATGGCCGCAATCTCTAGATCATGAGTGGCATATTTCTTCTAATGCTCCTTCGCCTTTCTTGACTCATAACATATCACGTGGTTGTCTTGCATAAGGACTCCCCCAAGCCCTTGTCCGCATGCATCGGTACACACCACAAAATTTTTCTTTGGATCTGTAAATTTCAATATTAGTGCACTAGTGAGAAGATTCTTCAACTGCTGGAAGCTTTCTTCACACCTCGATGTCCATTTGAACTTTATCCCCTTCTTTAGCAAAGAAGTGATGGCATGTGCAACTTTGGAGAATCCCTTAATAAATGTCCTATAGTATCCTTCAAGTCCCATAAAAGATCTTACGTCTATCACTTTTCTCAGAGTAGGACAATTTATAATGGCTTCAATATTTTCAGGGTCCATAGATATACCCTCTTTTGAGATAATGTGACCCAAATTCTGAATTCTATCTCTATAGAATTCACACTTGCTCAACTTTGCATATAGCTGGTGTTCCCTGAGCAATTGCAATGTCAAACTCAAATGCTCCTCATGTTCTTCCTCATTCTTAGAATAAACAATAATTTCATCAAGGAAAACAAGAACAAACTTCTCCAAATACTTGTTGAAGACAGTGTTCATAAGGCACATAAATGTAGCCGGTGCATTTGTGAGACCAAATGGTACCACTACAACCTCATAATGTCCATACCTTGTTCTAAAGGTTGTCTTATGAATGTATTCATCCTTGATTCTCACCTAATGGTAACCAGACCTCAAGTCAATCTTAGAAACTATCTTTTCTCCTCTCATTGGATCAAAGAGGTCATCAATCCTAGGAAAATGATATTTATTCTTCATAGTAACCTTGTTCAACTGTCTGTAATCAATACACAACCTAAGTGTACCATCTTTCTTCTTTACAAACGGAAATGCTGCTCCCCAAGGAGATACACTTGGTCAGATATACTTCTTTTCTAACTACTCCTGTAGTTCCATATTCAATTATAGCATCTTTGGTGTACTCATCAAGGAGGATGTCTTGGACACGGGTGCTGCTCCTAGCATGAGTGCAATTGTGAAACCAATGTCCCTCTTTGGAGGAAGCCCTAGAACCTCATCAGGAAACACATCATTGAATTCCTGTAACACCTGATAGTCCTCCAACCTAGGAGTTTCATCTCCTATTACCTCCAAAATATGAGCTGCATACAACTGGAAGCCCTTCCTACAGAACTTTTTCAACTGCATTGCTAAAACCTGCCTTACTGAAATTACCTTTGGAATACGTTTCGCAACTACTGGTTTTACTTCTTCATCCTTGCATTCAAAAGTCTTGTTATAACAGTCAAGCTTTATCCTATGAGCTTCTAACCAATCCATTCCAATGAGAACATCATAGGAACCAAGTGCTAGAAGGTTCATATCTACACAAGTTACCAATCCATGCATGACCAATGGACATTTCTCTACCACTTCACTGACCTTCCTCTTAGTCCAAGTGGCTAGCTGAACTAACCAAGATGTTATATGATTTAATTTCTTAAAAGCACACATATGCACTACTCTAGGAGTAATGTAACTGTGAGTAGAACCAGGGTCAATCAAAATAGAAACAGATTGTTCAACAATCTTACCTGCAACTTCAACCATAGTTGACTGGTGATCTTCCTGGCAGTCCTCCAGTGTAGCATAAATCCTAGGGACTGCCCTTGCTACTTGACCCACTATTTCTGCTTCTTGAATGTTATAATATGGTCTTGCACTTTCATTCTCGAGTGGACAATATCTGTGCAAGTGGGGTCCTTCACATTTCCAACATTTGAGTGGACCTTTATTCTATTGTGTCTCTTTAAGCTTTCCACCTATCACTCCAACTGGATTACTCGTAGCTTGGGATGGTTGCTTCTGGTGATGCCTAAATCTAGAAGGTTTTAAACCTTTATTTTTTTTTCAAACTTCTCATTCTTCTTGTCCTTCCTTGCATTATGGTAATCAGGTTTACCTTTTCTTTGCTCTTAGCAATACTTAGCCTTCCTTATGGATTATTCAAAGTTCTAGGTTTGTAAAACTCAATTCTATCTTTGTAATACTGAGTTAATCCACTCAAAAACCACTGGACATTCACTTTTTCATCTCTGATGTATTAGACATACCTCAACAATTCCAAGAATTTATTTGCATATTAATCCCACGGGGACTTCACTTAGTGAACATCTCACATAGCACGTGCGATCATGGGATATTAAAGAATACCCTTAATTTCCAGAGATATTGACCCAAACTCTTTTTGTTGAAACCCCCTCCCAATACTTAAAACCTCCTCCCCACCCCTTTTTATACCTCAATCCTTATAAACCACCCTACCCACCCCCACCTCAAACCCCTTATCCCCCCTAATACCTGCAATATATTGGTTCAATTTTTAATAATTTTAAAACCCACAATATGAACTAACGTGATAGGATATTGGTCAACAAGTG
>LPNX010716326.1:44301-63416 GCA_001517045.1 Pseudotsuga menziesii
TTGAAAAGGATTTTAAATGGTGAAGACCAAGGCTATTTACTCAGTTAAAACTTGTAAAAAGATATAGCGTTTTCTACTTGTAAGGAACATAATGGTTATGGTTTTATTTTACTATTTTGTATAACTAAACTTAGACAGGCCTGAGCCTCAACCTAAAATTATAAAATCCATAAGCCATTACTTCTTATTGGATTTTGTTTTTATCAATTTGTTATAGTGTTATTTTAATTTAATATCATGTGATTTAAAAAGATTTACAGTGCAATGTTTTATGAGAAATTTTTACTCTGTTAAGAGTAAAATTAGTACTCGGTTTTACTCAGAAGGGTTACTATTTAAAATACCCTACATTTCTATAATATAATAAATTTTACATGATTAAATTTAGCTCTGTTTTTCTATTTTACCTTCAGTAATTTTACAGCTGTTAAATTTTATAAAAAGTAAGTTTATGCAAGTTTGTGAATAGGATGGAACCCATCTTTCATAACCCTAGCTAAATTGCCTTGATTTTTACAGAAGAAACATTTATTTTTAGTCCAGAAAGCAAATATGATCTTGGGATAAGTTGATATAAGAACTAATAGAATACTATCTAGTTCCAAACCCTAAGTGCTAGTTTGTTTACTGTTATTATGTTTATTTGTTTAAATTTGTCTATTGTGTTTATAATAAATATTAGTACTAATGATAGTTCTATGGTTAGTATGATTACTAAAGATCTTTATATATATAATCATTCCTTTGTTTGATGTAGATAAATTCAATAGATAGAGTATGTACTGTTGTTTCTAAGGAATGAATCATAAGCAAACTATAAAAGAAATTATTTACATTTTTCATTTAGAGTTAATAACGAATTATCACATCTACTTAATCAACCAGTTGTACTAGAGTACTACCTACAAAAGGTGTGGAAAATATAGTATGGTAATCTATTTCTATTTAATTCTCATTTACCATAATACTACTGTTTATAATCTACCTATCCCTAGCAAAACAATAACATGCATATCTTTGAAAAACTAGTCAACATTTGCTGAAAATAGTAAATAAATTATAAATAACTTAATAAATAAAAAAACAGTTAAATGATGAGGTGACAATAGCTTAAAGAGACTGTTCCTCCCAACCAACTCCTGGAGAAATCTTAGTCTGCACTTCCTCAGGAACCCCGAGCTTGTTCGTGGTCCTCCTGGTAGAGTACTCGGTGAAGGATGTATCCTTAAGACCTTCTGTCACCTGACTGGTCAAATTACAATAGTAATTCAATCCTGCTTACAGTAGTAAGAACTTCAGCCTAACAGCTGCGTTCAGTTCTCGGTAGTTAACCCCTCAAACTCACTTCAATAACTCCCCTCCATCGAATTTCTAAGGTGCACTTCATTCACACTAAATGACCACCTCTCCAAAAATGAGCAGCCTCAGCTGTCTTCAATGGGAAGTTTTATAATAATGCCTAGGTCTTATGGGTCAATTTTTACTTAATGAGCCATCTGCTCCAATTCCCCTTTCTTGGGGAATCATGACAACAAATATACGGAAGTTGCCACTTTCAATAGTTAGAAGTAGTTTGAGGATGCTGCCACTTGTTAGTATACTCTCCACCGAGTCTCCTCTACCAAGTGACCAATTAACACTCTTTTAACAGCTTCCCTAAGACGTTGTCTCATCATTTATTTATCTATTAATAAAATATTCTAAAATACATTAATTATTCTTGACCCCACTTGGTAATCAATTACAAACTTAGCATAAAATATAACATAATGTTTCTCAATAACATTAATTTTTTTTGCAAATTGGGGCATGTGACAAAGGGTTTACACCCCTAGAAGACACAAAGAAACATTGATTTTCCTGTAAGAGGGCTAACTCTCTATTTTTCAGGCCCTCACATCCCTCGATCAAGGTCTTTAAATAAGCTCGATCGAGGTTTTATTAAACCCTCGATCGAGCTACTATTTAAACCTTTTTTATATTTTTTTTTGCACAAGGACCTCGATCGTGGCCCTAAAAACTCGATTGAGGTTTTTTTTAAACCTAGATCGAGGTCTTAAAACCTAGATAGAGGTTTTTTTAAAACCTAGATTGAGGTTTTTTTTAAACCTAGATCGAGGTATTAAAACCTAGATCGAGGTATTCTTAAAACCTAGATCGAGGTTTTGTTAAACCCTTGATCAAGGTTTTATGACCTCGATCGAGGGTTTAAAAATTGCTCAATTGAGGTACGTTTTTATGTTTTTTTACGAAAGCACCTTGGTAAAATGTGTAACCCAGCTCCATGGATGCACCCTAGGGTTTGCATTTTAAATTATTAACCCTAGGCTATAAGTGATTTTCTATACCAGGTTTACTGAGGGTTTATTTATTAGTTTACTCTTGCAAGTTTAATTTATTTACAAATGTTAATCAAGGGTTCTGCACCCTAGTTTTAATTCCTGTATTGGTTTCACTATTGAAACTGGGTTAAGTACAATCTAGTTTTTATTCTAGATCTATTACTTATCTACCCCTTTGGTCTTTATACTCTACTAACATATTCCATTTGTCAGCAGAGGCATGTTTTAGATTTAAATAAACTAGTTCAGAGGTAAGTTATATATATACCTAAAAGTATAAACTTACAACCTAGATAACCTAAGATATTATCTACAAGATGAACTACTATATATAGAGAGAGAGAGACATCAACGGTAAACAAATTAGAATACTATTTATAAGTATACATTAACAGTTTTAGAATGGAATTATGAATCTAATCAATTAAGTACAAACTATCATTATTCCTAAGATAAATACATTAGTAATGACCTTCCAAGGTCTACATATTTAAATACAATATAAATAATAAGCATTTCCATTAAAATTAATATCATCATAAACAACGAACAAAGTATGTATCATGACCATTCTTTGGTCCAAAGATCAAGTCTCTTTTTCACTATTTAAAATCTAGAGTCTTATAACATAAATCCACATAATCAAAACTTATTTCATAAAAGTCGAATAGTCTCATTTAAATATTGCTCACAGCCATAGTAACACAATTAACCAGAATAATACCATAATCATTAATTAATGCACTTAGTAATTTCATAACGTTGCAAGAACGAATCGTGTAGACTATCATTTCTAATTGCTACATAACCACGAAACCATCATATTAAAAACCCCAATATAAATTCATACACACGAATCATTTTCATTTTATAAACCCTATCGAAATCTGTATATAGTCCAAAGTAATTACAAGGGTGGACAAGAAATCGAATCTTGTGGGAATCCAAGCCCCAATTCACATCCATATAAAAATACAACTCGTTACATCAACCAAAAACACGATTTGAAGCCTATGGGTATTTGTTTAAAGGCCATGCTATACATACAACGTATGTAGGCTACATTATTAATTATTAACCTCAATACTTTTAATAACAAACATTTACGCTACAACTAAGTCATAAGACTTAAGCTCTACCTCTGTGCTGTAATAACGGTCTCGGCCAAATTAATTAAAACACATAGTCCCTTAAAAGTCAGTCTACAACAGCGAAGGCCATCGTGGGATTGCACCCATGGATTTTTCTCAATCCACATTATATACTAATCAAGAAAATAATAATAGTAAGGCAACCATTCGGAGCTATCGCAACAACCTTGGGGAAGGATCATTCCATACATGGCATGGCCTCTACCCAAACGCTGTCCACTATTACCACTAAATAAAAGCACTTAATACATAGTCCATCAACAAAGGCGAATGCCACATCTAACCCACAGAGTAAAAAAATAGCATAGTATGAATTCATCACATACACAGTGTAATCTAATAACCCTTGTAAATAAATAAACGCAGTATATATTATGTACAATATTTCCAATAATGCAAATCAATTATTACCCAGTCGTACCAAGAGCTATAGCACCATTGCAAGCAATCGTGCTACCCAAGCATAAAATCCCCAAATCCAAAATACAAGTTATAAGGACATAAATTTATACATAGAGCCTGTAAGAGCACTAAGGTTTCGCTCCACAGCCAAAAAACCTCACAAAATATAAAAAAACCCAATACTGTTAACACAAGCACAAAGGAAAATTTGAAACCACATAGTGAAACCCCAAACCAAACAATGAGGATGAAGCTCAGTTAGGACGAGAGATAACAAGCATAGGCTTGTTTGATTGGCTTACCTTACACCTTATGGAATCACCTACGAACCAACGATGAATCTTTGAGCTATGCTGCTCTTCGTAGACCTTGTCACCTGCAAACACCAAAACCACGAGAAGTGAGAAGTATGACTGCCAAGAAATTAATTCATGAAACCGTAACACTTTAAAAAAAAACCCAAGTGTAGACTTACCTTCTTTATCCAGAGTGTCGCCTCCATTTTCTCCTGCACACAACCAATACCAAACCCTAAACAACCAAAACGAAACGACAAAGCCATCGTAGAAGCCAAAAACTATGTTGGGTTTTCCATGATCCCCAAGAAGCATTAATGGCGCTAGTATGGTGTCCACTATGAGCACAAAACCCACTTCTCCATAGTTTGCAAACAATACTTTAGCGTTGGTTTTCATCCCCATGCAAGACTTAAACCCAAATTGTATATGGTTCAACCATATCATGGTAACGCGCCACCACAAAACTTATTACAAATATAATATATCACAAGGTTTTGTGTAATGTATATTCCATACAATATATATTCCAACCCAAAGTTTAAATGCCAAGTATAATATATAATGGGTATCGCATAACCATAGTCTTAAGCCTTGAACCTTGCTTTACCATATGCCATTAAGAATTAAGCTTAAGAACCATGGCATATGAAATATGCCATGGTAAAATAACAATCATATAGAAAACCAAGTTTTGATTTCTAAGTCCAAGTTTGTAACCTGCCCATAAATAAATAAATGTTATGTTAATTCTTATAACAAAATAAACCTGAAATATAAATACATAATGAAAATACAACATAGATAATTCAACTATGTTATATAAATAATAAAAGTAGTAATTACCTTGTTACAATCTAAGTTGGTAAGAGACTGTAGTAACAAACAATAAGTATATTTTAAAGATCGAAGTCTTCAAGGCTCTTTATCAAGTATTCATCGCAAGGTAAAACTGCAAGTAAAATGATAGAGGTGCCTTAGTTTGAAACGAACTAAGCCTGTAGACAAGTAAACACTTTACCTCTCAGACCCTTATGGGAGAACGAGTCCTGCCACTGCTCCCACTTGTCTCCACAAACAATGTTAAGTCAGGAATTTGCAAATAATCAGTAAACTTACGTAGAAAGGAACAAGTATATAAACAAGTAAATAACACATATACATCAAATTACAACCATAAGAAACAAGTAGTAATTAGCACCATGAATTCGAAAGTAAAATACAGTAACAATCCTAACTAAGAGAAAGATAGTAAAATGTAAGAACAAATTACGACCAAAACAGTGGTACATTTAATGTATGTATATTCCGCAAGTTAAATAATGTTCCTCATAGGTAGTTTTACTAGCCTACTCAATTTTTTTTATTTTCAATTTTTGTGGACATTACAGCCTGAATGGGATGAGAAACCCTAAGCCAAACCTATAGACTAAAAATCACAGTATTACTATCATTTTTCTCCCTAAACCCTGGTGAATCCCAATAGAGAGGCAGTTGACAACTTCACAGAGAGAAATCCCGCAACCCCATAAACAACATATCTATTGTGTAAAGGTCCTCATTGTATGGGCTTTCCTGGGAGAAAAATGCTTTCGACCTCCTCATGCTTTCCCCCACCTAGTAAAATGAAACCTAGAAGCCATTAGAAGTATGCATTGAAACATAAAAAAAATGAAATGGGAACGATTTAAAATCTATATAAATGCTTGCATACTTGAGGAGAACCTTCATGCCAACACTGGAATTCTCAACACAGTCTGTGCAAATCCAATGGTGCATCTTATCCCCATTACCATGAAACAAATAAAAATGCAAATGGGCTATGAAAAACCCTAGCAAGAGGGTTATGGATTGGGCCATCGTGGAGGAGCTATGCTTCCCTTCATGTGGGCTCATTAGAAGCGCCAACTTTCCTCCACTAAGTTATAAGTCAAACCCCCCTCTCTATAGCTTAAGAGCATACAATTTTGCATTGCTCCTTAAACCCATTCCCTATAGTTTGATCTCACATCTTGGGTATAGGGTATTATTACATGGACAAAACCCTTAGTATTTAGGACTAGCAATCTATAAGTTCTAGGTTCTTTATTTTTCTTCGTCGCATTTATATAACATGGGTTTATCGATGAGTCAAACACTAAGATACCTAATGGGCGCCACTGAACATTCATTGCAAAAATGAACATTTAAAAACTATATTTGTAATTTGGTGAACTAACGAAAAAATTATTTATTATTAAATGCTTAAATTGCATGTTTAAGAGACAGTCCAAATCATGAATACATAAGAGGACAACAACAGACAAGGGAATATGAATTCCCCAACATGAGAAGAAGAACTGGTGGTGGAATTAAATTCAGACCTAATAAAAACCATCCAAAGTCGACAAGCAGACTTACAAATCTTCAAAGATGATAACATGAATGAGAGAAAAGAGCAAAAATAAATGAATGAAGCTTTACTTCATAACATGAAGGGAGTAAACCCTCATGGACAGCCTACCCATTCAGCCAATATATCCAAGGAAGAGTATCATCATAAAATAAGGACCAACAGTCCAAATGAAGAGGCAAAAGAAGAACACACACCTAATCTTCAAGAAATATAATATCACAGTTTTTCTAGTGAAGGTTCCCTCTCTCCTTCCAAAAAAAGGCAAAAAAATGATGACAACATTCAATGATAATTTCGAAAGATAAAATCCCCAATCTATGAAGGAGAGGTGAATATCGAGGAGAAGGTTGAAGAATGGCTCCTGGGTATGAGAAAATAATTTTGAGTATAGAAATACTCCAGTGAGATGAACTCCCGACTGGCCATTTACAATTTTAATGGAAAAGAAACCAGATGGTGGAGAGACCTAAAGCATACCATAAATGGTGAAGTAAAAGAAATCAAATGGAGTAATTTTTGTAGTATATTTCAGAAAAAATACATGTCTAAGAGGTTCTTTAACAAAAAAGGGAAAGAATCTCATGAGTTGAAGATGGGCTCCATGACCATGGATTCCTTTATCAATAGATTTTTAGATTTGTTACATTATGTACCTTACATAAAGGACGTGAATGTGAAGATACTATAGTTTTTGGGATTCCTTCCAACAAATTTTTGAGAAAGAATTCATTTTGACATGCCCAAAAACAACAACACTACCTTCCACAAAGCTAGGATTTGTTATGAGCATGGACAACTAAGGAAGGAAAACATAAATAAAACTCGAGGCAGGTCTAGGACGTTCTCGGACAACCAAAAAATTGGTTTTAAACCACCACCTTACAAAAAATAGACCAATATTTTTCCATCTAACAGAAACTTCAACAAGACAGGTGCACAACCAAATTTTCTAACACCAAATACCAACAGACTAGTAGTAGACATAGAATCCAAGGATACCCTGCTGCAAGTTAGCTGTTGGAAATGCCAAGGGCCTCATTATGGCAAACATTGTCCAAACAAGACTAATGGAGTCTTACATAACCTACAGGAAGACCCAAGAGTGGAAGACCTGGCTAGTACACCTAGGATATATGCAGCACTTGACCACCGACAAGCAGACCATCAGGCCACTATGGGCGAAATAGAAGATAAGGTTTCAAACACTTCTATTTCAATTTTGATTCATCGCAGTGCTTACTGAAGCTATGTATCACCGAATATTGTGGACAAATGTAAACTTAACAAATTGAAACACAAGAAACCATGCCTGGTACAACTAGCCATTGTTACAAAAAGAAAGGTTACAGAACTAATCAGAGAGTTTGAGGTAGACATGAATTGGTTTCTAGCTAAGGTATATTTGAATATCTTACCCTTAATATTGTACGATGTACTTATCGGTATGGACTAGTTGGAACAACACCATTTCATGCTCAATTGTCTAACCAATTAAATCTTATGCATGGATAGCCAAGGGAATTAACAAAGAGTCATGGCATACCCAAGAAGGTGTCCCTTAGATAGATATCCACCTTACAAGTGAAGAGATGTTTTAGGAAAGACGCAAAATTTTTGTAGTGAACATCCAGGATGTAGAGGATGAGAAAGAACATCAAATTGAGGACTTTCATGTTCTCATGGAATTTAAGGATGTATTTCTTGAGGAAATACCGGGATTACCACCAAAGCGGGACTTAGATTTTTCCACAGAACTAACACCAGGGTCAGTACCATCTTAAAAATCCCCAACCGCATGAGCACCCCATATTTTCTAATATTTTCATCCGATAAGGAGCCTTGGAATTAGTTACCACCCATGGTACTAACTCAATAGTAAAATCCAGTTCTCTTTTTGGAGGAAATCCTGGAATTTCTTTTGGGAAAACATCTAAGAATTCCTTTAATATGGGAATATCATCAAATTTTAACTTATCTTCTATGTTTAATTGTTTGTCATTTATCACATGCACACCAAAAAGTTTAGAACCTTTCTATACATCGTTTTTCATTTGTATTGCTGAGATTTGTCTAACAGAAACTTTCCTAGGTATCCCTTTCACTGTACATTAGAGGAAATTTCAACTCAAAATAGACCTCCTAAGGAAAATAATAAAATAATATTTATTAATTTTGGAGGAAGAAAAGAAAAAAAACTACTTTTTTTGTTTGTATTTTTTGACATATATCTGTGTTTTTACTCAAATTTCGATCGAGAAAGCTTGTTGAATGCATAATTAAATTCTGCATCCAATGAGTACCCACTCTGCATACTTTTTACGGACTGCGCTACCCCAAAAACAAGAAATACCTGAAAAAATGTGAGTGATGATGTCATCATAACATATTTTCAGGTATTTCTTGTTTTTGGGGTAGCAAGGTACATCACCACTCACTTTTTTTCAGGTATTTCTTGTTTTTTGGGTAGCAGGGTCCATCAAAAGTATGTAGAGTGGGTACTCGTTGGATGTGGAAATTAATTTTGCATCCAACAAGCTCTCTCAATTGAAATTTGAGTAAAAACACACGGAGATATGTCGAAAATACGAACACAAAAAGTAGTTTTTCTACGATACCTATCCCCAAATTTATATTAAAAACTTGTTTAAAACCTATATGATATTTCAAATTTAAATTAATTTCATTGGCTAATACATGATGACATGGAATTTGAATTAGGGTTGAAAGGCCCATTTTGAGTTGAAATTTCCTCTAATTACTCTTTATTCTTTATCATCTATGCAAGTAAATGTTTTCTCAAAACAATTTAAAACTACTTGATGTTTTTCCAAATAGTCCATACGTATTAAAACATTATAAGACCCTAATGATAATACATTTAACCTTACTTGAGTTTTGAACTGACTCATGAACATTTCACAGTTTTCAACATAATTAACTACTTTTATTTTTGTTCTTGTAGCTAACTGAACCAACCAAGTCATTTCAAACTTTTTCACATGTAGCTTTCATTTTTCTGCTATACTAGGTGACACATATCTTAAACTAGTACATGGGTCAATCAGAATAGAAATATGGTTGTTTTGTATCATACCTTGTATTTCCACCATGGAGGTTTGATGATAATCCTGTCGATTCTCCAAGGCTGCATTAATTCTGGGCATTTCATTTGCGATGTCACCAACAGTTTCTTCCTCCTAGTTGGTATGTACATTGTTGTAGTTTCTCCTTCTGTTCGGACAATCCTTTGCATAGTGAGGTCCTTGACATTCCCATCACTTGACAGGTTCTTTAAGTTCATTGTTTTTAACATAATTATTAGGCATGTCTTGGATTTTTGGTGTTGTAATGTTTTGTTGTGTTTTACTTTTAACAGATGTTCCTTGATAATTATTCTTAGAAAAATTTCGAGAATTTTTTCTGAAGCTTTTATTAGGCTTAAAAACTTTTCTTCTCTCATCAAAGTTATGTGTTCTCTTATTTTTATAGTTAGGTATGCTTTCCTTCTTATTTTTACTTTGTTCATAATAGAAGTTAGCTTTTCTCATTGCATCTTCAAGGGTCTTTGGATTATCAAATTCAATTCTATCCTTGAAACTAGTAAGCAAATAGCTCAAAAACCTCTGTATCTTTGGATTTTCGTCAATTATATACGGTACATATCTCAATAAACTTAAAAATTTATTGCTTAACTCTTTCATAGACATTAATCATAGTCTAAGTTCATAAAACTCTTTAGCTCTTTCTTCATAATACTGTTCAGATAATAATTTCCTTTTGAAGTATTTCTTAAAGATTCTCTAGGTTACATATTTTTCTTTAAGTTTTTTAACTCTTTTTATGTCCTGCCACCAAATGTCATCATTTTCGGTTAGGTTGTAGATAGCCATCTGAGCTTTCAATCTATTTGAGTAGTTATAAATATGAAAGTACTTTCTGATACCCGATAGCTAAGCCTCAACTTCTTCGCCCTTTTCTACTTCTCCATTAAACATAAGCGGTTTGATCTTTTTATATTTTTTTCATATTTCTCCATAAGGTTTATAATTCCTCTTTCTAGGACCACTGTCGTTATCACTACTTTCACTAGAGTATTTATAATTTTCTTTGTGCGACCTTACTTTAATTCCTAAAAATTATTTACTTTCACTATCACAAAATTTTAGTTTCTTACTGTTATGTTTGTATGATACTATTCGAGATTAAATTTTGTGCTCTTAACTTTTATCCTTTCTTCCGTTGTATATTTTATCTAGTAATATTTCGCTTAGTGCCTCTTGAGCTCTTAAGATTATTTCGTTATCTTCCTTTACAATTTGTAATTCAATTCTTAAATATTTTACTATTTGAAGAAGTTATGAAGGTTGATTATTTAATTCCACATATATGTTATCTGGATTATGGTGGTGGGATCGATCTTCAGTAGATGCTTCAACTCCTTCCATTTCCTGGAAAATAAAAATTTATATTTCTGTACAGAAATAGTTCTAAAACATGATCAGTATATTTTGTTTCCTATTTTGCATGTGATTGATCCAATGCCTAGGCCTAATGTTTGGAAACTCACTTTTATACCACATGTAACATCTCAAAATTTCATGAATAAAAAAAAAATTGAAGGTGTAACTGCAAATACATAAAATAAAAGATCCATATTAATATGTAACTTGAGCTTAGTGTTTTATCTATTGACCATAATGACTTCGGTACGACAACTTTATAGTCCGAATTACCGTTATAATGAACTATTTTACTTGTCATCAAGTCATGAAAAGAACGTTATGTTTAAAAAGTGTCAGCAATAGTTGGTTTGCTTGCTAGTTACCTTTTTTTTTAATACTAGTTAACCTTATTATGATGCTAAGAGTATGCGTTTATGGTCTTACTTATCTCTGAAGCTAAAGCATAAACCACTATGTAAACTTTTGCAGGTCAAAATAGTTGAGAGCTTTCCTTGTGGTGATAACACACTCCAAATCCTAGCTAAAGGTAAACAAAGGTCTTAACTAAGCTTAAAGGAAAAACAACTATCCCTATGTCAAAGAACTAAGCTCTTTTCTACCATAATATCTAACAAGCATGAGAACTATATAATATGGCATCAAAATTAAATTCGATGGTTTTATACTATAGAGTTTGGGTTTTTGGAAAAAATTAACACAAGGTCGCATTTAAGAAGGCCACGTGATGTTGCCACGGTCTTGAGCTAGAAATCACTTAAGTCAAAACCTAAACCCTAAGGGTTTAATTCAATGTATTCATTTTGACCTTTCGCTACGTTATTCGACCTCTACACTGATTTTCTTTGTCTTTTACTATGTGTAAACAATGGGGTAGGAGCCGAGGCTCTCAGCCCTTGATACCATCTAGTACTGCTAAACGATTTGGTTTTTGGCTCAGTTGCACTGTGTTGCCAGTGACAATGTTCATGTCATGGGATTTTTTGTTATTGTTGCCTCTATGTAATTTCGAGGGTAAGTTCAGTCTTTTGATTACATTCACAGTTTTTCATTATGCAATTTAAAATCTAGGTTTAACCTCTTTGTGTTTCTTGCATGTTTTCTTGGTGGGGTCATTGTTTTTAAAAGGAATTCATTCTCCGTGGTGATGGCACATGGTCTGGTAAGACCTAATAACCCCACATTCCTTGTTCTTTGTGGCTCCGTTGGTTGTGGCTCTTTGGATCTAAGGATGGCCATCACTCTCATGGATTGGAGTCGTTATACGTTTCCTTATATTCAAAGACTTGGTAAACCTTCTCATTGTTCAACTCTATGGAATTTTTGTTTTTCTAAAAACAATCTCCCTTTGACCATGGAGTCTAAAGGGGAATGTAATATATTGTTTAGCTATAATGTGGATTCAATATCTTACAGCGATCTGTAGACAAAAGTTCGTGTTCAAACGATACTTGAATTGCCTTGGTTTGAAGACCTGCAAACTCATTTCATTTTTGTTGTAATGTATTAAATTTATCCTCCATATATTGTTGTTCTATGATTATATTTAGCGCATCGTACTTGAAATAATGTAATTTTTGTTTAAAAGAATTTTAGGGTCATGAGGCCATTATACCTTCGGATTCGCTTATTCTGTAGCATTTTACTCTATGGGAATTATAATCTCGCATAAGTAGGCTATGTTGGGTACTTTTGGTAATCATAGTTTTGGAACTTATTTGAAAATTTATATATATTGTTTATTAATAATTTTTGGGTCGGTTCACAAGTGGTTTGCCACTCGAAGATAAGTTACGACTTACCTAGTAAATAATTGATTTCTTATTGACATACTTTCCCTTTACAAGATTCGAACTCTTGATTTAATAAGATGGTGATTATGCAGGATTTAATAAGTAGTTTTATTATTGCGTGGAGAATTTAATGTATAGTTTAATCTTTTGGCTACAAACTTCATCTGTTAGGTTTGTAAAAATGTTAAACATAATTGTTTCTACCGAAAAAGCCTTTGCAAGATTTGATCCAAAGACGTGGGTAACTATAAAATATTAAGCTAGTTATGAATATTGTGAATTTTGTAAGGTCTAGTTTTACTGCATTTTAAAAATATTTATTAAAGTAAAAACCCTAACTTAATTCTTGGAAATGGTTTGTAGTTTATCGGCTATAACTGTTTATTTAAATAAAAAGGCCTTTAGGACATAATAGTGAAAACTAGTAGGATTTATCTGTCGTCCTTATCAACCGTATGTCTCCATGTTATAGATATTTGTTTCTTTTTATAATGCCGAAGTTGAGAATCTATAGATTTTTTTACTACATATAAGTGTAGAATATTTGATAAGATCCTATTGAGTTTTTATTTGATTCATGTGTAAGTTCAGTTTGAGTCTTTAAACCC
The DNA here is from genome assembly GCA_001517045.1 of Pseudotsuga menziesii. Taxonomy (NCBI): domain Eukaryota; kingdom Viridiplantae; phylum Streptophyta; class Pinopsida; order Pinales; family Pinaceae; genus Pseudotsuga; species Pseudotsuga menziesii. Next base: position 57,749 of record LPNX010716326.1, read on the forward strand.
TATTTTAACTTATGTAAGTGCTTAAGCATTTCAATTGTAATAACAGTTTCATTTATAACAAATAATCCTTTCGACTCTTCTTTAATCATAACTCTAATCCCAATTTTTTTTAATGGAAAGAGAGCTAGTAACAAATATAATAATATACTACCTAAGTGAACTCGTTAATGATAATAACTAATAAGAAATACCTATTAATGGTTTCGAACTCACGTTGGAAACTTAGTAATTTTAATTTGTTTGAGAACTATCTTAATTAAGAACTAGAGGAATCGAATTCATTGTTTACTTAGCCATGGTTATAATAAACTAAGAATGTAAAAGAAACGAAACTTAAAAATATTAGTATGATAACTCAGAACTGTTTTTAACACCCATCTAATCTACAAGTTTTCCATTGAACCTTGTAGAAGAAAAACTGTAACATTATTCATAATATTTTATGGAGAATAACATCTAACTAACCTATTCTAGTAAATTAATTTTCACTAGTTTAGAGAATCCATCTATATTCATAAAAATTTTAGATACAGATATAGAATAAATTCATAGATAATAAACCAAACATATTAGAACCTCAGTAATTGTAGAAGGGGGGCGAACACCCAAAGAAGATCGTTCCTCCCAACCATCTCATGAAACCAGTCAATATCACTTACTTTAGGACCCCTGAGCTTGTTCTCTGAACCACCGGGACAAAGAGGCTGTGTAACAGACCACACAAAAATATCTGCAACTTAGCAAACTCATTAGGATACTTATTCCTCAACAATTTCACTTTAGCTATCCCCTCATCGAATTCCTCTTGTATGCCTCACTTTTCAGTTTGCATCAAATCACAAGGGTCTAATGACTTGGAATATAATGTAATGAGCCTCATGCTCAATGCGATGGTATATATAATATTGCCTAGGTATTTGGGTCAGTTTTGTAATTAAATGAGCCACGTGCTCAGTTCCTCTTCTCCCAAAAAAATGACCACAATTTTAGGGATTTTTCCTCGTGCAACAACTAGAAAGTGAAATTCCAATGCTGTCACTTGTCATTTATCCTTCTACAGTTTCTCATTCCTCCTAGTGGGTCATTGAACACTCTTCAATAGTCTTCTTTGGATAGGTGTCTCTCCTTTTTAATTAAATAAATAAATATTCAATTATACTCATCCTTGACCATCCTTGGTGATAAAATCTTTACAATAACTTTTAACATAATGTTTTCTCAAATAAATAAATATATTTTATGTGATTTAAAAATTATGCACATTTTATGTGATTTAAAATTTATGCACAATTTTTACTTCATTTGCTTAAAGAGTCTAAAGTAGGTTTTTTTTTTCATGGAACTTATTTCCATACCATTCTTAGGTTTTCACTTTTTGTTGTGCACATTTGGTGTTCTCATTTGATTCATTTCATTTTGGTTCCGTAGAATTGCATAGATAGAATATATTTGGTTTTGAGGATTTAGGGTTATAACTCCTATTTCGAGTTAATTTAGTTTGTAATTCATTTTCTCTAGTTAAGTTTTAGCATTTGTTTATTGAAATAGTTTTAAATTTCGTTGCATGGCTATGATATAATTTAGTTAAAAAAAAAATTATCCATAATTTATAAATAGTTAACATAAATTCTGAGTTGTTCATACATTATTAGAGATTGAGATTGAGTACGTGAGCCCTTTTCCCATTTCTTTTAATATCTAATCTCCAAACTTATCATTTTAGTTAGTCCTTTAGTAAGTAGTACTTAGGTATTTGAAACCATTAGTTATGCATTTCATCCCTTTTTGCCTTGTGGTTAATCCTTCTTATTATAGATGTGAGTGTGCTTGCTCTTTTATTCTTACTAGATTTTGTAGATCCTACAAATTTTCATGAGTTTATTTTGGTTTTAATAGTTTTTATGAGTATGGTTTTAGTGAAGTGTAGTCCTCTTTTAAATCTTGATGAGCTTGCTTTTGTTTTATTTATGCATTAGTTATAAAAATGTTTTATTTAGTTATGTTTTTGTTTTGATCTTCAAATTTCAAAATTACTCCTTACTTAATTCTTACTTATTTTCAATTTCCATGTGATTTCAATTTCCGTGTGATTTGAACTTGGTGTAGTTTAGAATTGATACTAAAATTATTAGAATATTAGCATTTTGTGATAATTAGTTTTGAATAGCTTAACTTCTTCTCTAAAATAATAGATCCATGCACTATAGATATTTTATAGGCAGAAAGAGTGTTTGTAACTCTAAGTTTACATTTTTGGGTTGACACTTCACATCATGAAAACTTTATATTAAAAGACATAATTGGTATATATTAAAATATATAAAAATAAAATAATTAAAAAACATAGATAAGAGAAAAAAACATAGATAAGAAAAGAAACATTAACACAAACTAGATTACTTAACTTGTCCCTAAAATTACAATTGAAATGATAACCTTTTAGCATATATGGAAATGGCAATACAATCAAGATTATCATCCATCTCATTCATTATTTAAGGTAGACTCTTTCTAAGATGGAGACTTTTATAGTCTCTACATTTGTGGCTATATATATATATATAAAGTAAACTTTGAATTTTGTGTCAAGTATTATTAAAACTTATTGGAATATTATATGTTTTGAAGATATTCTAAGCTATAGTACTTGAAAAGATATAAAAATAATAAAATTTTAATTATTGTGAAATTAAAATCAAGATAATGTTTAATTAAATGTAATATTTGAATTTACTTTGAATTTAAGGTTTAAAACAATTCCCAATAACTTAAAAGCTTTTTTATTTATAAAGCAAATAATAAGATATATAAATTTACTTTATTTTATTTAATACTTAAAAATTCAAAATAGATTTATATTTATTATTAATTAGCATTAATAGAATGCACCATTTGCAACTTAGTTTTATAGAAAAAGCCATTAGTGTTGTATTTAGGAGCCTTTCCCAATTATGTAAAAAACAAACCATAAAAATAAACTATAAAAATTGAAAAAATCTAAGATTTAGATTACTTATTATATTAATAGTAATATTATGATTATTAATATCAATAATCTAATAATATTTTATTAATATATTAAATATTTTTATAATATATATTTTATTAAATTTCATACAATCCCAAAGCCATCCTAACCACATTTTATTGACTAAAATTGCAATTTTTTTTACTCACGGTCCACTTCTCACTAAGTCTCCACTTCTAGTTCAAACATTTTAAATTGTTTTTTTATTCATTTGTGTGATAGAGTGTCAAAATCTTTTAGCTATATCACATGAAGTCTATTTAAACAAAATTTAAGATATTTGAGAGGAACTTAACCTATATGTAGCCTTTATTACCATTGCAATGACATCTAAGAAAGGGAAAAACGCTTATATTATTTATTATTAATAGAAAGTAAAACAGATCTAAATCAAATTCATCATTAATATAGAAAAATGCATTGAATTTGTTTGTATTAGACCTTCGTGTACAAAAATTCAGAGGAAATAAGAAAATAACCCAATATTTGGCATAATCAAGGTACTCTACACGCACATTACAAAAAAAAGCCTCCAAAACATAGATAAAAATTAAAAGGAGAACGACACACATGCTAGGTTCGTTCCATTCATTCAGAAGGACCCGCCTGTACTTCTGTTCGATCAACAACGAATTTGCGGAGAATTTCGACATCTAACAGCGTACCTACGTTCCTGCTTATGGCATCGCTGATATCCAATCCATCTCGTGCAACTCTGTAGTGAACACAATCAACAGTTTCGCAGTTCTTTCCACAAATTAGGACAGGAAACATTCGAATCCCAACACCATCCTCATCTTCATTCTGGGTATCAGTAAAACGTTGAAACATACGAGCAAGCTCATTCACAATATGTAAACTTTCTGGGAGAATACATTTAGCTAATTTGCATTCTTTCATGGCTAAATCTCTGATCAGCCTAATACCCTTTTCAAGGGCCTCACAATTATGCCGCGCCTGAATCTCAGCTTCAACAAGTTGTCCATCCGTAAAGCCACTCATCTCCTTTGGTCTCTCTCTTTCTCTAGAGATGCAGATAGTTAGAGCATTACAAAGTGTTCTAGCGTACAAGTGATTAGACACATCTAATTGCGACATACTCTGTTTTCCCAGAATATCAATCCCGTTATTCAAATCTTCGCTGCTGATATCCTTTGCATTCGTTTCATATAATACTCTGAGCGCGCACGGGGATGTCATCAGCACGGCTCTTATAATGCCTCCAGTTCGACGAATGTCAATGGCATGAAAAGCTGTAGAAAAAAATCGCAAAACTAGTGATTGGATTTTTACGTAGCCTTGATTATTATTAAAAACATGGCGTACAATGGAAATTAAACTTGCATTCACAAGGGAGATTTCTTCATAGTCTCGGCCAAGCATTCCTATATAATTTTGGCTGCGTGTTCTTAGTGCAGTTAATATGACGTCGAGTGCCCTCACTATTTCCCTACCGACATCCAGAGCTGCTTCTTTGAAATCGTTTTCTGTTAAGATTTTGCGATTAACTTCCCTTAAATACTTGAAGCCTTGTAGAGATATGAATAATTCTATGTTCTGAGAATGGAACTCACAAAACAAGCGTACTAAATTAATTTTCTTCCATAATTTTGACCATTGATGCTCTGTTATTTGACTTCCTGCAACATATTTCTGCAATGTCATTAAATGTAGCTCCATGATTCCCTCGTCCACAATTTTAGAATAGTCGATAATTACAGTTTTTGAAGGAAATCTATGAAGTTCAACGAAATGCCTCATTTCCTTTCTCAATTCTGTTTGGGGAATGACCCTTTTAATGTCAAACCATTGTCTAGTAAAGGGGTTTCGGGCATCCCGTTCAGTTTCCCAAATGGTCTGTAGGGTTTTTCTATTGTAGAGAAACTGCTGAGGATCTTGCTCTAGTGGTAACCTGACTGGATCATAAGCAATTTCTCCGGTGATGATGTCCATATACCTTTCAGGCACAATTTCTTCAACGTCCATTTCTTCTCTTTCATCGATTGTCACTGTGGGATTTGTAGCCATAACTCTAGCAATCCAATAAAAATTAGTTCAGCACTACACCAAAGTATTGAAAGAAATAAATTGAGTTCCTAGCTGCTTCGACGAATAATTGAAGTTACTAGCTGCTTCCACCAGATTCGCACTCCTTAATAATTGTTTGCTCTTACTCTTTGTCATTCTGAGCTTTGAGTGGTATGAGTACATGTCTATTTATAAAGAAAATATTCATTTAAAGAAAGAAGAAGTCGGCTTTTCATAAGTTTGTTATCTAGATATAGCTAGAAGATGAGAGATTTCAAATTTTAGGTTTAAGTTTTTATTTCTATTTTTTATTATTTCTATAATGTGGTTGTTTTGAAAAACTTTTCTTCTTATCATTTTAAAACTAAAACTATGTTATTATTATTATAAAAAAAATATGAATCGTTTTTTACTTTAATGTGATCTCTACACATCATATTTTAGAGTCAATCTTAGTATTCTAGTTGTATATCCATTGTAATCACATCTTTGACCATTTATCTAACCTTGTTGTTACATGCTGGTTGTTAAAAGATATTTTATCAAAATAAATGTACATATTTTTATGTTTTATGGATATTGCATCATATCATGAAGGAGGAATACTTCATT
>LPNX010716346.1:0-73341 GCA_001517045.1 Pseudotsuga menziesii
CTTACCCCGACACCCCTAAGACTATTTTGACCCATAGCTCCGCTTACAAATTTCCTAACTAACCGCGGAGTTACCCTATATGGAATATGCGCCCCAACAAGAGGCTACAATAGTTCACTCTAACAATTAGAGTGGCATCAGGCTATCTGAGAATCTAGTGTTCCATGACCGGAGCAAACACATAGACATTAGATACCACTTATTGAGAGATTGTGTTCAGAGAGGAACCATTCGGTTGGAGTACATACAGACAGATGAGCAGGTGGCAGACATTTTCACCAAGGCACTTTGTAGATAGAGTTTTGTGAATTTCATGGATAAGTTGGGGTTGCTACCGAATCCCTTCCTCATTGAGAGGGAGTGTTAAACTAGTAGCAACAAGGAAGGTCTTCCTGCATGCATGTGTTCTTGCATGCAAAAGACTTAAATTAGGAAACCACTTGTATTTAATTTACTTTTCCTAAGTTTACTTTGGAAAATAAACTAAAGTGATCTAAATTAAATTTAGTGAACCACTAGTTAAAGTGAAAGTGAAATTAGGGTTTTTTCTTTACCACTAGTTAATGTGAAAGTGAAATTAGGGTTTTCTCTTTACCTAAAGTTATAAAAGAGAGATCAATTGGTGTATTGAACAAACACACTTTTATTCCAACAGAGATAGGATGCAGACAGGGAGAGAAAGTCAGACAGAGGATTTAGCTGAGAAGATGGAGGAGCAAGCAACGGGATCATCGAGCTTCGTACAGCTGGGCCATACACTCACACAAGAGGGTGTTGCGGTTTAGCTAGGATTTTCCCAGTGATTCTGCCAGGTACTACATTCGCCAAGTTCGGGTGAATTTGCAGTGATTGTAAAAGTTCCATATTTTCTCATAATAAAATCTATATCTGAATGTTGCATCGGTTTTCCCATCTTGGGTTTGTCTAGGGGTTTCCATACCCAAAATAATAGTGTCAATATTGTGATATGATGTTGTGATTTATTTATCAGTTTTATATTCCACTCCATACTATAAAATATATTCATATGTGGTTATCAGTTGATATTTTGCATGCACTGATTAGCCCTAGTTGAATATTAAAGGAAAATTTACAGTGCGGTGCTCATTTAGTGTCTTTACCACGATTATGTAAAAACCACCCTTGTGCACTTTTTAATATTATCAATAGTTTCTCTTCTCTGACATCAGTAACATTCATTCTAGGTTCATGTACTCTCACATGGTTTGAATCTGCCTTCATCCATGTCTAAGCAGTTTATGAGAGATCTCCTAGTCTCTTCATTTGTATCCAATTTTTCCATCTTCATGAGCATGGGATTTCTCGCTTCGCTTGTATAAAAATAACACTTTCAGTTATCACTCCACCAACAACTTTCCGCCCTAGGAAAGGTCTATTCATCCACTTATGTTTCCAACACTTTCAAGAGAAATAAAGAGAACACACAAAGAAACGACGATGCATTATTGTCTCTACAATACCCTTTGAACCTCATCCGATGTCAAGGGGCATCTTTTATCACTGAAATATCACACACATGAAACATTTTCACAATTTGTGTAGTAAAGCATCATCAAGATACATCGTGCATTCAATTGAAGAAACCTTCACAAGACCCAAATGTCATCCTTAGTCAAAAATTTCCCAAAGGTAGTCAAAATACACAACCGTGCAGGTAATACTATGTTTTTGCATGCAATAGAGCATGTCTGTTGTACAACGCCCATGTGGTAGTGTGAATTTTCCTTCGATACCCATGCACCTGACAGAAATGGTGGTATCTCTCCCACCAGTGGCGTATTAACGGCTCATGAAAGCTCTATTTAATCCAAGCACTTGAATTTTGGCTCTTCACACACTTGGTTTCCTTAAATCATTCTCTCTTGTGTACTTTGGAGCCACATCATGGATCATTGGATTCACATTGGGATCTTGTTATTTCTTGGCCACCTCTTGGGCTATAAAAGAAAGTCGTGAGCATGTTAAATGTAAGAGAATTCTTAGAGAAAGGTTTTGTTGTGGGATTTGTGTTTAAGCTCCCTTATAGCTCACCATTTCCCTCTTGTCACTCATTCACCAAGCTCTCTTGATGCTCCTTCCACCAAGGGGAAAGTGTTCTCCTCATTTGTTCTTTAAGCCACTTGACATCTAGTGTGGACTAAATAGACCTCCCTCGGGAGGATTGTTTTCCTCCATTTGGAGCTCACATCTCTAAGGTGTTGTATATGCTTGACCATTGGGAAATATAAGAAGTGGTTTGGAATCTAATGGTTGTATGACTTTGCATCTATTACCCCATCTTGCATTTTGTTTAATTTTGTTTTTATTTCATTTTCTTCGTAATATTTCCACTAACAACCACTTGTGGAATCACTTGGAGCCCTCACACACCCCACAAGGGGCACCTAATATTGAGGCCTTGCTGCAACCTACAAGTCCTTGCCCCTCACCAAGTGGGAAGAAAGAAATATTATGCAATCTTTTCCACAAGAATGGTTTTGTCTCGGAATATTGCCTTAGACAAAGGAAGAAACATGTTGGCCCGCCAACAACTCCCCCCTTATTTTGCTAAATAAAGGCCCCCCCATTTAATTTTGTACATATGTATCTTTTTTGTTTTCCTTCATTATCTCTAGCTTGATTTGGTTTCATTGAGTCTATTTGAGGTGACAACATGCTTTGGTTTGCAAAAAATTATTCAACAAGTGTTTTCGATGATCGCATGAAATGTGTTTTTTTTTATCAATAGTTAAATGGCCTTTTTGGTGGACCAAGATAAATGATTTAAATGATTAATTTTGAATGGTTGATCTAAGTACTCAAGGAGTTAATATTTAAGAGTGAAAACAAGCTCATAGTTTTGAATTTACTCATTTTCTTCCAATTCAGCAAGTCATTAACTTTTAAGAAGTTATGATTTTGATGGTTTCTCCCAAAAATAATTATAACTATTCTTCTCCTTAAAAATTATTAATAGACACATTCAAAGTATTTAAATCATTAAATATATATATAATATCAATTTTTATATAAACATTTATGTTCATTTTCACTTTAAATGAAAAAGTTATTTAATCTAAACATTATCTCTCCGTACAATAAACCATTCTTTTGAATACATGCATTTATAATAGCATTACTCACCTAAAAGTAAGCACATCTCTCAAATAGTATTTTATAGTTTTATTCCCAAAATGTTCTTGGGAAGGGTTTTTATAATATTACATTGAAACTTAAGGAACCATTTTCATTAAAATCATTATGAGAAAGCTTCACATAAAATATATAAGAAATCATATTATTAATAAAATGGGAACCAAGTCAACCTACTTTGAAATAGTTTCTTCTCACTATGTGTGCACATTTTTCGAGATTCTTCTCTTTTGGATTAAGAGCTTGGAACAAATTTTAGATGAGTAATTCTTTTTACTTATTTCTCTTTTGATTAAATTGTGGCAGGGTATCATTTACATAAAATAAGTGATTGCCATCTACGATTTTTCGTGGAGATGGTTGCGAAAAAAAAAATTATGTCATGAGTTCACTATGGTAAGGATGAGATCGAATCCAATTCACCAGTTGAATAGCACGCAGAAAAAAGACTTCATGATCTACATATACATCAAGCTCTGGGGACACTATAGGAATTTGAAGAAAATTTTTCTTTTTCTTTCTCAGATTTTCACTTTCAGATTTCGTTCAATTTGTTCAAGCGCTTCTGGTTTCAAACTTATTAACCTCCTTTGGCTTATTCTATGTTTATGTATTACGTTATTACAGTCTTTAAAGATCTACGAGTTCGCATAGTTACAATAAGTTGATTACATGTTGGGCTGATCTGTTTTAGTAATTATATTTTCAAATAATGGTGACTAATTTATTATTATTTTGCTTAATATAATTCATTTATTAACATGTTGTGATTATGATCCCATTATTGTCTATGAATTTAATCATAATATGATTGGCTTAATAGTCTTAAACTCCAAATTGTTCTTGGGACATGATAGATTAGAAAATAAATTAGATATAATTTAGTTTTAAAATTCGAATTACATTGTTGTTTGATAGCGAAAACTTACAAGTTTTATGGCAGCTATTAAACAGTTTTGAGTCTAGCAACTACTAAAACCGTTTGTTTGTGCTATTGGAATCTGCATCATAGATTGGCTATATATTTCATTTAGGATAGGTTTGTATTTAGGAATCTATATAAAATCAATTCCATAGCCTCCTTCTATTTGAGAAAATCTGCATAATGGCAACGTTGCCCTTGTTCCCATGAGAAGTGGCTACTTTAAACAAACGAGAAACTACTTTAAGGATATTGTTTGGGCTACTTTTCCTTGTTGGCGAGCAGGTAAGATTTTCCCGTCAATAAAACCCTAGCATGAATGATATGTTAAGGTGGCTTAAATGGTGGTATGATTTCACTTAACTTATTTCTGTCACCATACTTAGAGTAGGTAGGTAGGTTGCATAGTAGATTTAACTTCATTTGATTTTTTCATTTACTTTTACTCATGCATTGCACTAGTTGTTTATCATTTCATTCTAATTTGAACAAGGTAGGATGGAAGTGTCTGCCTCCAATGCATTTGACATATTTGTTGTTAGGTGTGTGTGTAGGTCTATAGGTCTAGATGATTCAAGGGTACTCATGCACGCTCAGAAGAAGCGCATGTCCCGCAGTTGGTGCCAGTTATTATGCCCTAGATCATCCATTACATGATTTCAAGGATATACTAGAGTGAAGGGGTATTTTTCCATGGTAAAAGGCCATGTTTATGATTTTTTATGTAAAAGTGTCGTCTAGTGGGGGTCAAGACCCCATGGTGTGGTCTACCAGAGATAAAGACCCACGGTCTCTTCATGGCGAGTCCTCCTAGTTTTAATTCTAAGAAGTGTTGTCTTATTGCCATTGATAACTAACCCTTGATGGGTGGAAGTGAGGTCACATTGGGAAATTTGTCCATTGGGTTGGTGTGTGGTGCTTCTTGGGATGGGCCCATTAGGACACATGGGTTAAGGCCTTGTTGGCCGGATTTTATGACAATGGTCAACACGAAGAGAAATCCCACACAAGGCGCTTGACACAGCCCCCAGTGTGTTTGAGATAGCTGGCTCTCGCAGGAACAAAGTCCCCTCTGCCTTTACAGGTTTTCTCTCTAGAATAGAGAGTCTCACAATCAGATCTTAAATTTTTTTTAAATGTTAAACTATTCTAAAATGAAAACTAAATTTAACTAAGATGGAAATTTAAGAACATAAAATAAAAGGTTTAGTAGCTTGTTAAACTGAAAACATATTTAACAATTGTTAAAACACACAGATTTAATAGCTACTAAACTGTAGCTTTCCATTCATGAAATAAAACTAAAATTCTAAATTAAAACTAAAATTTAACTAATCTATTTCTATCCTATCATGCACATGAGTATTATTAATATAAGTTTGATGCATGAGAAGTAAGATTTAATTACAATTTATTTAAAGAAATTTAAATATAATGTAATCCACTAAGCACATCAATATTTCATAAACCAGATAATTAATAAAATCATTATTGATTCAACTTGCTCATTACATCAGATCTAATAATCACTTCAAACAATTAAATATGAAAACTTAACCATTAAAATGGATATAGAGACCAAATCTAATCAACACTCAACACATAAAGAAACATCTTATATAATGTGAGTGGATGTTTGAAACAATTTCACCAATTGTCTCTGGTTGTTAATTTCATTCTCCATAAAAGATACAAAGTTTCATTGATTCCTCAAAGATGATTATTGGCAGTTTCATCTCCACACATCAGTGCCCAAAATGAATAAAGTACAAAGAAATTGAGAAAATATCTAACATTCGGGTAGCCTTCCTTTTGTCATAAACAAATTACAAGCAAGATAGTGGATTGAAGGAACAAAAGTTCTTCCATTCTTTGGAGACCTTTTCACCCTAAGTAGAGAAAATCAAAGTTTTTGTCCTCTCTCCTAGAGCGTTCCCACCTCCCTTCCAATTGATAATTGATGCAACTATATAACTTTTAGCAGAGGGTGACCAATGGTTCCCTTACAAATTCCATTTGTTAAAGGTGTAATACATTCATTCTAAAAATAAAAATCGTCTCTCTATACTCAAGGATTCATTTCAATGATGTGTAGTTGTCCTTATCTTCAATGTAGCATCTGTTGGTTTATCCCACAATACTAAGAGGGGNAAGAGAAAACCACCAACACAAACTCATTAATAAGATGAATTTACAAAATTGTTTATCTGTTGAAACAAAAAGGATGCAAAACACACCCTAGGTTTTTCCTACAACTACAGACCAGGATGCTACAACACCCCTATGGTTTTATTCCTACTACAAGAGACAAGGATGCTACGACACCCTGTTCTCCAACTACGATTGGAAGGAGGATTCGACCCCCTATAGACCTGTGGCCTGCCCTAGAACCACCTTGCAACCCTAGACTAATTTTCCCAGTCTTTTAGCATAGTTAAAAAACTATTCACTTTGGACTTTATCAGGATTACTAACAGAGACGCCTAATTCTTTACACATTCATTTATTTAAATACCCTATACCTATTTCGTATCAACACACCTCTCCATAGCTATGCTCTTTAATTTTGGATCATGATTGTTTATTTATAGTCACAACCAATCATCATCTACCCGTTCAACTGTCACATCATTTCAGCAAAGGCAAGGTTTCGTTCTCCCACAACTCAGAATTTTTTTCCGTAGCCCTATCTAATATTTGCATGTGCTTCCATACTGCCAAAATTCTTTCCACATGATCAACTTCCTAATCCAACCAAAGTCATTGATCTTATCTCTAAGTCAATCTAGACCATCGATCTAACCATCTATTTCTGCCTCAAAATCTCCTTTCTGCACCAAGATTATGATTCAATGATTTCCCACCGTTGATCATCATTGAGCGGTTTCCTGACCTTCGATCTCTAGATTGCAGGATGTAGGATGTAGACTTCCCTCTTTTCCCTTTCCACAAACTCCTTTTCGCAAGATTCTTTCCACAAGCTCCTTTCCGCACGCTCCTTTCTACAAGCTTCTTTCCGTAATTTTTCTTCTGCATCGTCGATCTGTTTTAGTGGAACTAACTTCAGTCGTTTGATCTTTCCAGATTGTTGGATGTGGGATGCGGGTTCATAAAATGGCTAAATGTTACTTTCTCACTTCCCTTTCTGTAAGTTTCTTCCGCACCGTTTATCTCTTTAATAGGGACTAATCTCAGCCGTCCGATATTGATCTTTTGAGGAACTTTGGATTTTCTGCCTAACTGTCGGATTTAATCCTTAACTGTTGGATCTAGTCCGGGATCAATGCCCACCGTCCGATCTTGATCTTTTACAGATTCTTTAGCCTTCCCACCTAATTTATGTAACCTTAATGTTCACTGTTATATCTAGTGCGAGTCGCTCCCTGACCGTCCATTCTAAAACTAATGTGGATCTACATTCTATCTTTTCGGAATATACAAAAAACGATCCTCATTCATCATATCTCATGCAGATAACTATGCCACCTCATCATCCTTCCATGTCATCACTACCTTCATCTATGCCACCTCATCATCATTCCATTTTGTCTTTACTTTTACTTATGATGCGTTAACTCTGCCACAGTATCTTTTGCTTATCCTTTATACTTCATAAGCAAATTTGGCATCAATGACAACTATAACCTAAAGTTATCAACAATCTGCCCCTTTGGCATTGATGGAAAATTCTTTAATCATTCTCCCCCTTTGACACCAATGACAAAGAAACCTCTTTGTCTTACAGCTCCCCCTGTCATCATATCTCCCTCTAAGATTTTACTTCCTCCTCTTAGTTCTTTTGTAAAGGAATTAATCCCATCTTTTGTCTAAGATGCTCAAAGGCTTCCTTAGGTAATGGTTTGGTGAAAATGTCAACAATTTGTTATCTTGTGCCAATGTATTCTAATATGACAGTTTCTTGAGATACACGTTACCTTAGACAGTGATACTTGATTGGTATATGCTTTGTCTTAGAATGCATGATAGGATTTTTAGACATATTTATAGCACTAGTGTTATCACAATTGACCACTTTGGATCTTCATATTTTATAAGCAAATCTTCTAGACTTTGTTTCATCCAACTAACCTGAGAGCAACATGAGGCGGCAGCAATATATTCCGCTTCTGCTGTAGAGAGTGAAATGGAGGATTGTTTTTTACTTGACCATGATACTAAACAATTTCCCATAAAGAATGCTGATCCACTAGTACTTTTTCGATTATCAATACTTCCTACACAATCTACATCACTACATGCTTTTAAGGTAAAGTCTTGTCCTTTTGAATACCATAAACCATACTCCATGGTACCTTATAGATGCCTGAAAATCCTTTTTTTGCTGTTACATGTGTTTCTTTGGGAGATGACTAGAATCTAGCCACCAATCCAACGACTTGCATCACATCTGGGCTTGTGGCTATCACATAAAGCAGACTCCCAATCGTGGATCTAAGCATGGTATGATCTACTTCCATAGATTCATCATCCTTACTTAAATTCCAACCGGTGACCATCGAAGTACCAATAGGTTTGGAGTCTTCCATTTTAAACCTTTTCAACATTTCTTTGATGTACATAGTTAGAGATATGAAAATTCCTTTATCCATTTGGTAGACTTGCAATCCTAGGAAGAAAGTCAATTCGCCCAACATTGACATTTCAAATTCTTTCTTCATTTCAGAGGAAAAATCTACACTTAGAATTCAAATATTTTTTCCAAATATGATATCATCCACATAGACAACAAAAATGATCATATTTTTATCTTCGATCTTTAGGTAAATATTACTTCCAGTGCCTCCTCTTTTAAAACCTTGATGTTTTAAGTAACTGTCTAGTCTTGAAAACCACGCTCTTGGATCTTGTTTGAGACCATAGAGATCATTCTTCAATTTACAGACATAGTATTTGTTCTCTGACAAGAGAAACCCTTCAGGTTGTTCAATATATACTTCTTCTTCTAGTTTGCCATTTAGGAATGCAGACTTGACATCCATTTGATATACTTTGAAGTTTTTATGCCATGATAGTGCTAAAAGAATTCTGGTTGTTTAAAGTTGAGCTACAAGAGCATAAATTTCTTCAAAATCAATACCCTCCACTTGGGCATACCCCTTACAAACCAATCTTGATTTTTTCCTTATTACTTGTCCATCTTGATTGTAGTTGTTTTTGAAAATCCATTTGGTTCCTACAATGTTTTTATCTTCAGGTCTTGGGACAAATTCCCAGGTCTCATTTTTCTCAATCTGATCTAGTTCTTCACATGGTTCTTCATTCATGGCTTTGACCCATTCATCACTTTTGTTGGATTCTGTAAAGTTCTTGGGTTCTACTATTAAGAGTAGGGCTTGTTCCACATCTGGTAGTTTTCTTCTTGTTTTGACTCCAGCATTTTTATCACCCATGATCTGTGACTCTGGATGATCCTTTTGTACCCTTATAGACTCAAGTTTTAGTATCAGTTCTAGGGAAGTATTCATCATCTTCCTGTGTGTAACACCCCAGTTTTGACCCTGTTGCATTATATGTATATGATGTATATATTGTAAATAATTATGGTGCGAGGCTAAAGGCCAAGGCCCCACGATTGATTGGTTATACTATGTTTCAGGTTGAAATCGTCACCAATGGTATATCGGGGCATGCGACATACATATCAAGTTTTGTCATCATGTAAATATGTATCTTTAATTAAAATGAACCCCAACCAGCTATGTTCATGGCAACTAAATTGAGAAGGGGAATGATTTTCACAAGGATAAGGGGGGACGTCAAACCTTGAGCCATGAGAGAAAATCCATGTGTCACCACTTTGTTTTGATTTTCCCATCTTTCCTTGTTTTATCCAACCACCACCATTGAAAACTGCTGCTGTTAGTTGGGGCAGTTATGGCTGGGAGTGGAGTGTGGCGGGACTGTTAGTCCTTTCCCACATGCACACTCCACCAGCGTGGTTGACCTCATGATGGCAAGTAAAAACCACCGCCATCACTCCAGTGGACACTCCACTCTCTCCACGATGGTGCAGAAACACTCACACACTTTTGACTACTGCACATCCTCTCCATTGTCTGTTCATTTTTCTCACCCACAGGCTTCTTTCCTCTTTGGTCTCATGCAGCCAGGAGGGAGGAGCCGTCTCCACTATCATTCACATTTTCCACATAGAGGAATTTGGGTGTGTTTCAATCCATATTTGGGATTTGGTGTGAACCTTCTCTCACGCACTGGGTTTTGCATTGTTTTTTACTCACGCAGCAAGCTGGGGGCCGTTCGGTCACTATCACCCACGATTTTTCCTGTGGAGAGCCATTTTTACGCTCAGGGACTCTGTGTAAATTTTCCTTACTGATTCGTGGCTTGTACATATGTTTTTCCCTCTGTATTTTGGGGTCTGGTGCAAGTTTCCCTCGTGCACAGGTTGGGAGACTGTATTTTCTTCCCCAGTGTGGTCTGTGTAAGTTTTCCCGGTGACTTTGTTGTCCAGGACGGACTATTGTTTTCCCCATGTTGTGAGTTGTGTTTACTGATATGTTTTGGGACTGTTGTAATTTGCTTGGGAGTCGTTTTGGCCATGATAGGGCCAAGAACGACTCAGGAGTCGTTTTCCCTGTTAAGCTGTAACAGCTGATTGATTGCATGTGTGCAATGGTTGGTCTTCGGACTGCGTTGGGAGAAGGGATGGGGGCTTGTGTTGCTTGATAAACATGGTGTGTTTGGAAACCACACAGACAGAGCTAGATGGTTGGATTTCTTCTCCACAACCCCTGAATAGCACTGGAAGGGAAGTCAGGGCCTGAGGGACAGTGTAGCAAAAAAGGGATTGATTCCTTGTGTTGGGTGTGTGTGGGTGTCTTAGAAGTTAGGCTAGTTCTGGTGTAGGTGTTCCTAGCTCTGTAATGGGCTCACCAGCTTAGCATTTAGCCTTTCCCAGCTCCTTGATGGCCTGAAAAACCTGACCATGTTGGCTTGGCTATCTTGTTGATGGCCTGATAAACCCAACTATGTTGGCTTGGCTATGTTTTGTGTATCCTTGGATATGTGTAAGCCTGCTTGTTCCTTATCCCTTGGAGAATCATGCCCAGCTCGAGGGTGGCAGCGTTGCTGAGAGATTAAGTAGCACGCTGGCCTATGGTTGGGTGGAACGTTGCAGCGACGTAGCTGGTTGTGGAACGAGTTCTTTATAAGATAAGTAACCTTGTCTATTTTACTTCTGCAATCCTTATTACTATTAATGATTATTATGAACATGTTGAATGCTTGTATGAATGTATGTTGGCTTCCGTTGTATGATAAATAATCATGTATGCATGTTCTAGTTCAAGGCATTTTGTTTTCAGCATTTCTTCATTTTATGAATGCACATGTTCATGGGGGATGGTTGCCCAGATGGTTAAGGCCATGGTAGCGTCCTCCTCGCCGATCGAAGGGTCGGGGAAGCTACACTATGTATCTTCGTTCTCTTTGTCTTCTTCTTCATTATGAATGCTCTCGTCCTTTTGCGAGTCTTTTATTTCATCATCACATATATTTTTAATGCTTTCAAGATTTTTCTCTTTCCTTGGTTTTATATCTACTTTTACATCAGCACTTTATACAATTTTATGTAACCTTTTATTGTAACACCTATATGCCTTTTTGGTGGATGAGTATCCTAAAAATATTCCTTCATCAGTCCTGGAGTCAAACTTTCCAACATCATCCTCATTTCTTTTGATGTAACAGTTACTTCCAAACACTTTAAAATATTTGACTGAGGCTGGTCTTCCATACCACAATTCGTAGGTGGTATTATCCTTATTCACTGTCAATTTCTCTCTGTTAAGTATGTAGAAAACTATGTATACAGCTTCTTTCCAAAATGAATCTGACAGTTTTGCTTCATTGAGCATAGTTTTGGCAGCTTCTTGGACTGTTCTGTTTTTCCTTTCAACAACCCCATTCCGCTGAGGAGTTTTTGCAGCTGAAAATTGTCTCTTAATTCCATGACCTTCACAGAACTCATTGAATTCATTTGAGGTAAATTCTCCCCCATTATCTGATCTAAGACACTTGATTTTCATACCTGACTCATTTTCAACCATTTCCTTGAAGATTTTGAGTTTTTCAAAATCTTTTGATTTTTTTTTAGGAATGCCACCCATGTCATTCTTGTGTAATCATCAATGAGCAACATGAAATAGTGATCTCCTTGTAGGATTTTAGTTCTGGTTGGTCCACAAAGTTTTGTGTGTATTATTTCCAGGGGGTGTGAGGTCATATGTTCTTTTATTTTAAAACTTGCTCTGGTTTGCTTCCCATGTTGACAATGTTTACATACAAAGTTTAGAGGAACTACCATTTTTGGTAGATCTCTTATAGTTTCCTTTGTGCTTATTTTGGCAAGATTGTCAAAACTTAAATGTCCCAAACTTCTGTGCCATAACCAACTTTCACCTACCATACCAAAGTAGCTTTGGTTTAATTTTCCAATATGTATACCTTGTTTGTATTTCTCATAGCAATGCCAACAACCTTTCCTGATTTCTTATTCTTGATTTCACATTTTTCTGAGTCAAAGATACAAATGTGTCCTTAGTCGCATGTTTGAATTACACTGAGAATATTAGGTTTGAGGTTTTCAACTAAGAAAACATTTTCTTCTTTGATCTTGCTGTTAACAACAATTGTTCCTTTGTCAATTATTTTGGAAGACAGACTGTCTCCAAAAGTGACTTTTCTCTTATTATCTTTTAGTGTTATGAATTTTCTTGAGCCAGCAGTCATATGTTTTGAACAACCAGTGTCTGAGTGCCATAAGTTTTGGCTTTCAGTTGCACATAAATAAATCATGGAACTTTCCATTTCTTCTTTCTCTTTCCAATACTTCTCTTCTTTGATGTTCTGAGGTTTGATTGCAACAATATTCCTTGTACGAGTCTTCAGTTTACAATCTTTTTCATTAGAGGAATTTTGGGGTCTAAAATGGGCCTTATAAGAAAACGCGCAAATAATAAATTCTTGTGAGTTGGAATTCAAGAACCAATAGAATTTCAATAAAATGAGTCAACCATAATGGTTGAATTGAAATATTTGTCATAAAAAAACTACTTTTTTTGTTCATATTTTCAACATATCTCCTTAAGAGGCCCATTTTAGACCTCAAATTTCCTCTAATGCCATATGTCCATGGTTATTACATTTATAACATTCTATGTCATATTTTGAAGGAATGTAAAAATATTCTTATTTCCCTTTGACTCATTACTTGATAACTTCTTCTTGTATTGAGAAACCTTTCTTTCAATTTCGCAGTTTAAGGCTTTATGACCAAAAGTATTACAAGCAAAGCAGTGACCTAAACATATTTGTAGATATCTATTTGGTCTCTTAGGTGCTATATTATTTCTATTTTTATCTTGATAAATTAAGCCAACTTTCTTACTTCTTTCCTTTTTAGCTGGAGTCTTAGTACTTCAGCATAACTTTTCTTACTTCCTTCTTGATTTGTGGCAGGAAAACTCCATGGCTTCTTTTCTTTACCGAACCCCAAACCAGGCTTATCACCTGATGATCTTTGGATACTCGTAATGTCATCTAGAATCCTTGAGCTATTCTCAAACTTTGATTTGATAGATCCTTCATCAAGATTTCTCTTGAATTGTGTCATTTCTTTTTCAACCTTTTTAGACTCCTGTATTCTTCTTTTGAGCTATAGGCTTAGGTCCTCCTCAACCTTTTTGGCATATAGAAGTTGAGCTTCCAACTGACTGACGATAATATTTGACTGTCTTTTCTTTTTCCTACATTTCTCAAGTTCCTCAAGGGCGCTTACAAGTTCATCTCTTAGGTCTACTTCTCCTTCCACATCTAAGTCACTATTTGAGGCTTGAGTATCGAGGCCCATAAATAAAACTTCAGTTTCTTCAACTTCACTTTCATCTGAATATTCGATGTCTTCCATGGTGTAAACAATTTCTTTTTCCCATAGGATTTTTCCTTGTTTCTTGTTTGACCCTTTTTAAATTTCGAAGTTTCCTTTTCTCCATTCTCATCTTGTTTAGTGTACGTTCATTTAGAGGAAAAATGTCCAATCCTTCCACAATTAAAACACTTTAAAGGTAACTTCCCCTTGTGTTTTCCAGTCCTATCTCAAGTTTATTAATGAAAAAGGCTTCCTCATCATTTGGGTTTTCTGATTCATTTTTTAAGGAGGCTTTAAAAGCTGCTTCATTTTTTGAGGATCCGTTTTTCCCTGTTCTCATCTCATATGCAGTGAAAATTTCATGTAGCTCATCCATTGCTACCTTTTTAAGATCATCTCTCTCTTCTAAGGTGGATACCTTTGGGTTATATATCATTGGTAATTTTCTTAGTACCTTGCTTACTACTTCCTTTTCTTTTACTTCTCCTCCAAGCCCTCTGATCGCATTAACAACTTCGTCTACATGAAGAAGGTATTCACCAATGTTCTCTTATTCTTTCATTTTAAGACTTTCAAATTGACCTTTATATATTTGAAGTTTGGATTCTTTAACCTTAGATTCTCCTTCATATATAATTATCAACTTGTCCCAAGATTGTCTGGCGGATGTGCATTGCATAACTTTAGTAAATACCAACTTTGTTAAACCACTTAAGATTGCATTTAGGGCTTTGGCATTACCTTCATATTCACCTAGTTCAACTGTGTCTATAGGGTATTGGTTTCCTATGTTAAGGTCCTTTTCATTTTCTTACCAAACCTTCCATCCCAGTGACATCATATGAGACCTCATTCTTACACTCCAATAAGCATAATTTTCTCCAGTAAATAGTGGAGGTTTGTTAGTGGCCAATCCTTCTTGTTGATCCATTGTAATTATTCGATGGGATATTCCTTCCAGTGGTTAAGCTATTTGTGAAGGAACCTTCTTTGATACCAATTATTGGTTTATCCCACAATACTGAGAGGGGGCGGTGAATCAAAATTGTCAGTTTTTTAATTTAAACTACATAAAATCAACAATCAAGATACAGATTTTATTGTGGAAACCTCAAAAGAGAAAACCACCAACACAAACTCATTAATAAGATGAATTTACAAAATCGTTTATCTGCTGCAACAGAAAGGATGAAAAAAAACCCTTAGGTTTTTCTTGCAACTACATACTAGTATGTTGCAACACTCCTATGGTTTTATTCCTGCTACAATAGACAAGGATTCTATGACACCATGTTCTCCAGCTAACTGGAAGGAGGATTCAACCCCCTACAAACCTGTGGCCTTCCCTAGCACCACCTTGCTACCCTAGACTGATTTTCCCAGTCTTTTAGAATATTTAAAAAACTATTCACTTTGGACTCTATCAGGCTTACTAACAGAGACGCCTAATTCTTTACACATTCATTTATTTAAATACCCTATACCTATTTCGTATCAACGCACCTCTCCATATTTGTGCTCTTTCATTTTGTATCATGATTGTCTATTTACAAACAAAACTAACCATTATCTACCTATTCAACCATCGCATCATTTCAACAAAGGAAACGTTTCATTCTCCCACAGCTCAAAATTCATTTCCGCAGCCCTATCCAATGTTTGCAAGTGCTTCTGTAATACCAAACTTCTTTCTGCGTGATCAACTTACTGATCCAATCAGATTCATTGATCTTATCTCTAAGTCAATCCGGATTGTCAATCTAACCATCTATTTTCGCCTCAAAATCGCCTTTCCGCACCAAGATTTTGTTTCAGTGATTTCCCACCGTTGATCTTCATCAGGCGTTTTCCTGACTGTCGATATCCATATTACAAGATGAGGAATGCGAGATGCATACTATCCGCTTTTCCCTTTTTGCAAACTCCTTTCCACAAGCTTATTTCCGCAATTTTCTTCTGCACCGTTGATCTATTTTAGCGAAACTAACTTCAGCCGTCTAATATTTCCAGATTGCGGTATGTGTGATGCGAGTTCATAAAATTGTTTAACGTTACTTCCACAATTCCCCTTCCACATTTTTCTTCCACAACTTTGATCTCTTTAATCATAACTAATCTCAGCCGTTCGATCTTGATCTTTTACAAAACTTTGGATTTTCTGCCTAATTGTCGGATTTAATCCTTAACCATCAGATCTAGTGCGGGATCAATGCCCACCATCCGATCTTAATCCTTTTCAGAATATTTATCCTTCCCACCTAATTTATGTAACCTTGATATTCATCGTTAGATCTAGTGTGGGTCGATACCTGACTGTCCATTCCAGAACTAATGCGGATCTGCATTTTGTCTTTGAGGATTATACAAAAACTGGTCCTCATTCATTGAATCTCATGGATATAACTATGCCACCTCATCATCGTTCCATGTCATCACTACCTTTGTCTATACCACCTCATCATTATGCCATTTTGTCTTTATTTTGACTTATGCTGCATTAAATCTGCCATGGTATCTTTTCCTTATCCTTTGTACTTCATAAGCAACTTTTCCATCAATGACAACTATAACCCAAATTTGTCAACAATATCCCCCTTTGGCATTGATGGAAAAATCTTTAATCATTCTCCCCCTTTGACACCAATGACAAAGAAACCTATCTGTCTAACAGCTCCCTCTATCATCATATCTCCCCCTGAGATTGTGATTCCTACTCTTAGTGCTTTTGTAAAGGAATTACTCCCATCTTTTGTCTAAGACGCTCAAAGGATTCCTTAGGTAATGGTTTGGTGAAAATTTCAGCAATCTGTTCCCTTGTGTCAATGTATTCTAATCTGACATTTGTTTGAGATACCTGTTCTCTTAGATAGTGATACTTTATTGGTATAAACTTTGTCTTAGAATGCATTATAGGATTTTTAGACATATTTATAGCACTAGTGTTATCACAATTGATCACTATTGTATCTTCATATTTTATAAGTACATCTTCTAGAGTTTGTTTCATCCAACTAACCTAAGTGCAACATGAGGCGACAACAATATATTCTGCTTCTGTTGTAGAGAATTCATTCACTCAAATAATTTCTCACATATTTTTTGAGATATGGGATCCTAATTTCAAAGGCGATGTTGGATATCTCATTGATAAACACACTTCTAGCCCATTGCTTGAAAATGAAGATAGTGATGAAGATCAATGTCTAGAAGAAGAATCCATTGTTGAAGAACCTTTTGTTAAGTATTTTGTCAAATAAATGAAGGATGTCTATGATGAATATCAATAGGCGGGTATTGAAGAGGAAACATATTTAAGAGAGTAACAAGTCCAAGAAGAAATCCTTGAGGGTTTTCATCCACTTATTGCTTATTCCTCGAAGATAATTAAATTAGTGAATATAAGGAATATGATGAAGAATCTCTCATGGAAGATTCGTTATAGATTGAAGAGAATGTCAAATACATGGTTGATATAAGTGTGGTTGATGTAGGGGGTATTCATATAGTGAAACCATGTCATAGCACCTTTGTTCATGGGATATTAAAGAATACCCCTAATTTTACTAGATATTGATAATTACTTCCAAAAATTCTTTTGTTGATTCCCCTCCCAATATATATTTCCAATTAAAAAAAACCTTATTTTTATGATATATTGCTTATTTTTAATAGAAACCCCTTTTTATACCCCCCCAATACCTATAAGGATACCCTATTCCCCGTCCCCTAATACCTACAATATATTGACCTTATTTTTCACAATTCAAAATCCTCCTTTATGAATGAACATGATAAGATATTTCTCAGGAAAATGAACCCCCCGTGGGTTGATGCCTCTCCTTTTACTCCTCATGGCGATGAGGGTTTGATGAGCCTTACCTTCTCTTTTACTTTTGAAGAAAAATATTTCAAAGATGAAAGGTTTGAGGATCTCTTCAATATTGAAGATGGTTTCCATGGATATGATGATGATGATGACGATCATGTGTTATGATGTGGATCATTGGAAAGTTGTTGGGAACCCATATATGATTCTTCTAATGAGTAGATTTTGAAGTACTTGGAGAACCTATTTTTGATGAGGATCCTCACGATTTGTTACATCCATGCTTGTTCAACATTGATGACGAGATAGTGTTACATATGGAGGTTTTTATTATAGATATTGAGTATCTAGGTTTACCCTCTCCTAGGGTGAATATCGATCAACACTTTCAGCCATGCTCTTCAGGGATTGATGCAGGTTTTGGACAAAAAGAATATAAAGGGATCCTTATGAAAGATATAATACCCATGAGAAGACACCATGAAGAGGAACTTGAAGACCTGGAGATTGAAATAGTTTGATTTCAAAATAATATTGGGTCTTATACAACCATCACCACCAATGTTTCTAATAATTTTCGCAGGACAAACTTCGGTGGGCCAAGTATCATTCAAGTATGTGTGTAGGAATTGTATTATTGTGCTTATCTTAGTTGTTGTTTCTCTTTCCACCTAGATTTGAAGGTACTAAAAATGTGGTTGAATATTGAGCTCTCTTGCATGGCCTTGAGCTAGCTAAAGATTATGTTTTAGGGTTTTATATACCATTGGAGACTAATTTAATTGTGATGCAAGTCAAAGGAAAATTTGCATGTAAAAATCAAAGTCCGAAAGGGTAAAGGAATATAGTGTGATGAGCCATGCAAAATGTCAACACCTTATCTTTACAAGTGATTCCCAAATATCATAAGCAACTAGATGATTCCTTTGTAGTCTATGCTTCCATTATTTACCCTTGCAAGGTCGTTATAGAATCAAGAATAGTACAAGAGATTTATAGGCCTTCAATTCTTTATAAATTAAAATATTGGCATATATTTAATGATGACGAGAAGATGCATAGATTTATGAAGAACATGGAAAAAATGTTTCAGTATCATTATGTGATGTTCCTTGTTAGTATTGAGGGTCATTTTGGGTAGAAAACATTAGTCAATTAGCATGATTATGATGACAATATTTTTTACTTGAGCCATGTCCAAGCTTGGATACAAGGATCTTGTGAAACAAGATCTTATTCTTGGAAAGAACTTAAAGGAATACAAGTTCATGATATCTTCCATTGTTCCAATCCCAATTTTATGAAGGTAATGGCATATAATTAGCTTTCCATTAACGTGGTTTAGCCTTAAATTATTTCCAAATACAAAGGAAGAAGCCCTATCATGAATGATATGTTAAGGTGGCTTCACTGATGACATGATTTCAGTTGACTTATTTCTCTCACCATGCTTAAAGTAGGTAGGTAGGTTGAATAATATATTTAGCTTCATTTTATTTATGTGTTTACTTTTACTCATGCTTTGCACTTACTGTTTATCATTTCATTATAACTTGAACAAGGTAGCATGGAAGTGTCTTCTTGCAAAGGATTTGGCATACTTGTTGTTAGATGTGTGTGTAGTTTATAGGTGTAGATGATTCAAAGGTAATCATGCACTCTCAAGAGAAGCATATGTCCTATAGTTGGAGCCATTTATTACACCCTAGATCATACGTGACATGATTTCAAGGATATACGAGGGTGAAGGGTTCTTTTCCATTGTAAAAGGTGAAGGATGTGTTTTTTTATGTAAAAGTGTGGTCTAGTGGGGCTCTAGACCCATGGTCTAGTCATGTCTAGTATTCATGGTTTTAATTCCAAGAAGTGTTGGCTTAGTGGCATTGTTGAATACCCATTCATGGGTGTAAGTTACCTCTCATGTTTGGAAATTTGTGTCTTAGGTTGGTGTCTAGTGGTTCTTGGGATGGCCTCATTAGGACACATGACTTCGGGCCTCCTAGCCACACTCATGTTTATGCTATGTAGACGGTGATTTTGCATGTAATGTTTTTCATACCAAATTTAGCACGCCTTGTTTATGACCACTTGGTCCTTTATTTTATTTTATGATCCCTACTCCTGGTCTACATGTGCACACTGCATCTTGATGTCATCTTCTTCAATATATATTTTCCTTACTAAAGAGGAGGGAATCGCAGGATCTTCTACATTATTGTGGCTAGTTGGAGCATAAAGTCTTCCTCCAGCTCATCAATTCATCAGGATGAATCTATTTTCACTATTTTATCATTATTTTTAGTCTTTTGTGGTTTAGTCTCTGGCCTGTGGGTGAAAAATTCCAACTTTTTAGTTATCTTACTTTATAGTATGGTAGAATTAAAGTTAGTTAATTCTAGGAAGCCTCATATAAATAAAGGCTCCTAGAATTCATTTGTAACAAGACAAGTGTTTCAATTATGTACCTTTTTATATTTATCTTGGTATATTATAGAATTTGAGTGAGGAACACCTATATTTTTGGTGAAATCACTGCCATTGTCTGATCTTAAGGTCTTTATTTTCAAATCAGTTTCGTTTTCAACCATTTCCTTGAATATCTTGAAACTTTCAAATACTTTTGATTTCTTGTTGAGAAAACACACGCATGTCATTCTTGTGTAGTCATCAATGAGCAACATGAAGTATTGCTCACCATTTAGTCCGTTTGTCCTTGTTATCCCACATAGATTAGTATGAACAATTTGCAATGGCTTTATAGTGGCATATTACTTTGTCTTGAATTCAACCTGTGTTTGTTTCCCACGTTGAGAATGCTTACACAAAGTGTTAGATGGTTTGTTGATTTGTTTCATTTCTTTTACATCCTTCTTCTTTCCAAGATTGATAAGTTTTCAAAGTTTATATGACCCAGTTGCTTGTGCCAAATCCAACTTTCATATTCCTTAACCAAACAACAATTTTCCTTTCCAATTTCATTCAATATGTATATGTTGTTTGGAGTTATGTTTGTTGTTGTCACATGTCTACCTATTCCTTTTCTCTTGATTTCACATTCTTATGAATTGAATAGGAGTGTGTGTCCCTGATCACACATTTGACTGACACTCAACAGATTATGTTTCATTTTTTCAACAAGTAGAACATTTTCTGCCAAAGCATCTTTGTTTCCAATACTAACTCTACATTTTCCCACAATTTTAGTTGAGTTGTTATTGCCAAATGTTACAGATCCCTCATTTTCTTTCCTTAATAAAAAATTTGTTTTTGTCACCTATCATATGCTTTGAATATCCACTATCAACACACCATTGAATTATACTTCTCTGATCTTGTAAGGAAATTCCACATTCATCAATCTGTAAGTATTTTTGCTTCTTAACCCATGTTATCTTTTGTTCTGGAAACTACCTAGTTTCCTTTTATGACACTGCCATTCCACTTCTACAATTTTTGGTTGTGTGTCCAAAGTTGTTACATTTATAGAATTCAATTTCATAATTCAAAGCTCCAAATTTTTTATAACTTCTATCAAATTCCTTATGAGTCTTCTCATCATGATTCTTGAAGTTTTGATAGGCATTTCTATTCCATGTGTTTCTACCCCTTACATAGGATCTAAAATTTATAGCCTCATTCCCAAAATTATTGCAAGAATAACACATGCCAAAGAAAATATTTTTTACCTGAATGTAGAAGGTCTTCTAGTTGGTGCATATATTATGAAGTTAGAATCTTGAAACTTCGTTATTGGTGGTGGTTTCTTCCATGCATTATGTTCTTCAAGACTATTGTTTCTCACTTCTTTCTGAGGCTCAGAACCTTGTACAACATCTGCATAACTTCTTTATATTTATTTACCTTTAGTCATAATAGATGTTGAACCATCATGATCATCTTGTTTGTATCCAAGACAATATTTATCATAGAATGTCCTTTGGTGGCTCATGATTTCATGAAATAATTTGGTTCTATTAACCCATTTTTTTCGGATGTCCTTCTTTTGTGACTCTTTATTGAGAGAGACTATTTTTTCTTCCAACTCTTCCTGTATCTTCTCCTTTTATTCCAGTCCTTTTTAAGTGTTTCTTTTATTACCTTCACTCCTTCCAACTGAATTTTTATATCTATAAAGATATTATTTGTCTCTTCAGGGTTGCTTCCTAATATTTCCCTCAATTCACCCAACTCCTTTTTGAGTAACTTGTATGACTTCCTTTCTTTCTTTAGTTCACTTAAGGATTTGATTGATTTGGCCTCAAGATCTATGTCCCCATCCATATAGTCTTCCTTGTCATAATTAGTATTTTCTTCTAAAGCCGTGAAGAACACTTTTCCTGAGTCATCATCACTATCATCCTCTTCATTGGATGAGGAACTGTCCTCATTAGAATAGATACATTTCCTTTTTCACAAATTTCTTTCTCATTTTATGATATTTCTTTTCATTTTCTTCATTACTATATGACCTTTTTGGATAAGGACATATGGAAGCAAAATGACCAATTTTACCAAAATTAAAACCTTTGAAAGGAAGATTACCTTTGTACTTGCAATTTCCTCACTTTAACTTTCTCACAAATTTTTCTACTTCTTCATCATCTAAGTCATCATTGCAACTAGAACACAAACATGATTTTGAGTTTTTCTTGTTATTCCTTGTCTTCTTGGAAGCCCTAAATGTTGCTTCCTTTCTAGTCAAATTTTCTTGTTTTGTTCTCACTTTATATACTACAAGAATTCCATGTAATTCATGCACACTTAAAGTATCTATATTGTCTATTTCTTCTAGGGATAAGATATTAGATTCAAACCTCAATGGTGGAGATATGAGAATCTTCTGGACTATCACTAATTTTTCAATCTTTTCTCGTGGATCCCTCGTGTTGTTCACAATTCCATCTACTCGAAGAAAGTAAGCTGCAATGTCTTCATATTCCTTCATTTTCACGTGTTCAAATTATATTCGATAAGTTTGCATGTTGTCTCCCTTGACTTTAGGATTTCCTTTGCACACATTTTTAAGCTTGTCTTAGATGTCTTTTACAGAGACACGATGCATAACCTTGGAAAATTATAAACCTACTAAGCCTCCCAAAATAACACTCATGGCCCTTTAATTGCATTCAAAAAGTCTTATTTTAGTAGTACTTGCAAATGGATCTCTCTCTGGTGGAGTGTATCCATTTACTATAGCTTGTCGAACATCAAGTGCCAGTGACTGTAAGATTAACTTCATACTTATGCTCCAAAAATCATAATTCAATCCATCAAATAATGGTTATCCAAGCTTAGAATATTTTGCATACTTATCCATGATGATCTACCTTCTAGTGGTTAAACTATCTTAAAGGAACCTACTCTAATACCAATTGTTGGAATATTCAACAATACTGAGAGGGGGGTGAATTAGTATTGGGAAATCTTTACCACTTTTAACATGTAAAATTAACCATTAAGAATATCATTCGCCATCACATAAAACCACCACATAAGAATCATGCAGAGTGCACAAGAGATTTAACGTGGAAACCCAAATGAGAGAAAACCATAAAAGATGTTGTTTATAATATAAAGATTACATTCAATGTGTTTACCATCACTAACTGGAAGGAATCTCCAACTCCCTAATTTTATATCACCAACTAGAAGGAGGATACAAACCCCTAGGTTATCAGCTCTAAATGAAAGGAGGCTACAACCCCCTAAGGTCACTTTCTCTAACCTGTAGAGAAGACTTCAATCCTCATTGAGCACCAAATCACAATTCCGAGGCACCAACCTGAAGGAGACTATAATATCCTATCCTTTACCTGTCCTTCCACCTTGATATTAATAGAAGAAACAATCTATACTGATCATTGTATCCCCACCTCTGAGAACCTGTACTAGTATCTTTGTCCCTGTACTTGTATCGTTGTCCCTATTCATGTATCAATGTCCTTGTTTCTATATCATTGTCTTTGTTTCGATATCACTATTCCTAATTTTATATCAGTGTCTTGTTGACGGGCCGGAATTGGCACAAATGTCAACCGAGAGACAACCCGATCTGAAAGTTTTCAAAGATGCTCTCAGTCGTTAGGTAGTTGCCTCCGATGGGATTAAGGCCCCGTTGCCTTCCCTAAATTACTCCCAGCTACAAGGAAAACTCAAAAAAGAAAAAACTAAAGCTACTGTTTGTTAACTAAATCTATAGTATATACACAATAGACTGTTAAAGATAATTACTGAATTAGTTGGTATATTACACAACTAATAACTAGAAATTAATCTATTTAACCAATTAATCTATGAATGCAATAACAAATAATTAATGAAATATTATCAGATTTGATCAATTTACATAAATTACACTATAAACACATGTACATTAATAACAAGATTGAAATGATAACTT
Organism: Pseudotsuga menziesii; assembly: GCA_001517045.1. Lineage (NCBI taxonomy): Eukaryota > Viridiplantae > Streptophyta > Pinopsida > Pinales > Pinaceae > Pseudotsuga > Pseudotsuga menziesii. The sequence goes on from LPNX010716346.1 coordinate 24,212, forward strand.
ATCAAAAACATTAATGTCAAATCTGATCCAATAGGTTTTTTGTAAAATAAATGAAGAGAACTACCATTAACCTAACCTAAATATCCTATCCTGATTAGGAGAAAAGAAACATTAATCCTGAAATCAATTTGCAAATCATGCTACTGTAATCCTGAAAACATTCAGAAGAAATTCTGAAATTTAACAAGACAACACAGTGAACGATTAAATCACATATATTATGATGACAACATCAGATTTATTACATGATGTACCTTTGCAAATGAAAAACAGAATAAATCGACAGTTAAAAGTGATGCATCTGCACATTTCTTAAAAGAAAATATGACAAAACATAAAGAATGCTAAACGATATGACAAGATCAAACGATATTATAAATACATTTTCATAGTATCAAAACTGCAAATATATTCATAAATATCACCAGTTTAAAAAGTACTGCAACTGCTAACAAAAAATTGTTTTAAGCCACAGAAAGTGTTTGAAGCGATCTTGTCTAGCCACTTTTCCCCAACCATCGATCCCCCATCCAGTAATACATGTATCTTTTAAATACATTTAATCTCACATGGAGATAGTTCTACAAAACTGGAAACTACAAAATCGAAATCTTAACCAATTTCATTAAAAATGACCAATGCAATCGTCATTTTTCTACATGCGTTATAATGTCTCGAAATTGGAAAGATTCGATTTATAGCACAAAATCACAAAATGATAAAGACACTAACGATTTAGTGACACCTGGGAAACACCAAAGCCAATCGATTTGCTCACGATTCCCGAGGGATCATCCTCAAAATGAGCGATCCAAGAAAAACGCATCAACCATATAACCTGCAGCACTACACATTAAAGAGAAATAATTAACACATATGCAAGAGCAAAAATAAAATAAACTACATAATGCATCAATCAAATCCAACCAATACCTGTAACAAAATAACTTGATTATCACTTGATTATAAACTTCAAACCTGAAATCTTCTTAAACATATATACAATAGTGAGTGTGCCTGAAATATTATAATTTAACAGGAGCATTAAACACCTGTATATTCACACCATTCACCGGATTCTGTGAATGAGCTTTGAATTGCATTAAAGTAACCTGAGCATTGATCTCACGCACTTTTTCCTCACTCTTATGATTCTTGTTTTGCAGTTTCAGGAATCTCCGAATCAACTTGTTTTTATGCTTCTTCAGACGCAACAGACACTTATCATCGGAATCAGATTTCTCTTTCATCCTTGTATTCTCGTCTTTCATAGCATCACGATGTGCTACCATTCCTATTATTTCTTCCTCCATCCTATGTATTTTATCCAACAAACAGTTTACAAATAACGGGTGAACCATTTCACCAATTCGATAGAAACTCGGTAAATTCGCTTCTACAGACCTACCCTTAACTGGAGGATCGACCACAGGGTCAACCTAAAGATTCTTATCAGACACATGGGGACTGTTATTTGTATGGTTTATGATAGGCTCATGGTCAATATCAAGGCCATCATTAGGCGAGATAGGATTCTCTTCTTTGTCATCTAGCACAACTATTTCAATGTCTATGTTCTTACTCACGGAAGACTAAACAGTGTTAACCTTGGCTAACATACTCCTCGTAAACCTGCCAGTAACCTTACCATTCGGCCTTTTGCCTTTTTGTTTGCAGGTATTGTCATCACGTTTTGGCGTCACAGGGGATAAGTTTAAATACTTTCTCATACGCTTGGGAGGCATATGAGTACTAGGACTACACATAGGAGTGGGAACAAGATCATCGCGGACGCTGGGGCTTACACAACCTTCAGGGTTTGACATAGGCTCGTGCACAGGTGAAGCCGGAGCTCGACAAGGCTCTTGATGTCTAACACATTCTTCAGGGCAATCAAATTGGCAATGGAAGAATGCCAAGAAGCCATTCTGTTCGAGAAAATCATCCCATGACCGGTTTTGTTTAGACAACTCTCTTTCTACCAATATCCTAACCAGGCCATGATGAAACAGACTGCGACTGATTTTTTCGGCCCCTTCTTAATGGCCGAAGACATCTTGGTCAAACTATGAACTAAATAATAGGGCAAATTAACAGGAAAGCCGAGAAAGACAACCATCAACCTGAGGTGATAGACATAAGCAGGGGATAGACGACCCTCACAGGTCACATACCTGTGAATAATGTCTAGAACCGGTCGCCATTATTTCTTGAAATATTTCCGCGATACACCAGTTCTAAAGGACACATCCTGGAAAGGATTCTTCAACATCTGTCTCCATTCCATGACCTCCATCTGATTGTACTTGAACCAACATTCACCTATCAACGAAAAACCCGTAGCCAGAGCAACTGAGCGCTCGTCGATCCTGAATTGGAGGTCGGCCACCTTAACCCTAGCATCGGCCAGCGACAAAGCGAATAACCTAGTCACCTTAGGATTTGAGTCTGTAAACTTGCGGATGAATGGCAACCATCCGACTGCTTCAACCTTGGCTAAGAGCTCAGGGTTTCCATCAAGGATTTTCATGTCACTGGGTTCAACCCTAACCACCGGAGCCATAGCTGTGAACACAAATGCAGAGCTCAGGGTTTCCATCAAGGATTTTCATGTCACTGGGTTCAACCCTAACCACTGGAACCATAGCTGCGAACACAAATGCACGCAGCTGTACACAAAAGAGATACCATAGTTCACAATAAGACAGAATTCTAGAGAGCGAGCATTCGGGGTGAAAACCAAACCGAAGACACAAGCAGTGAAACCCGACTCTGTGATAAACGAAGTGCGACATGAGGAAACCCAAACAAGGACCCTGAAAACTCGGCATGGGGGAGGGAGAATGATCACGCAGAGCGACAATCAAGTAATAAAAAGTGACGGTGAAAACTCTAGATTAAACTCATTTTGTCATTATTTATCCGGCCCGATCGTAATAACACCACTCATCGCATCAGACACAGGTGTTCAACGAGCATGGAGCCACGACTCCGAGCACGTACTTGCGATTGAATGTTATTTACAGAGTTATGTACGAGTGTAATGATACCGTATCAATCTGTAATCAAATGGCTCAAATGGTGACACAAGTCAAAACAACCATAGGGGATGGACCTCGAGCGTTAACATACCAACCTTACTGTATAATGATCTTAACCTTCGAAAATGGCGAGTATTCGACACGACGTAAATCATCAAATCCACCCCAAACCTTATATGCAAGGATATAAGTCATGACATGAAGAATATCGAGACTAAACACTTATGGTAAGATCAAACATGATTCAAGGTTCAAAGGATGAACTTAGGATAAGGCACTCCTACATAAAAACATTTAGCCTTTGATGTTCTAGGACCTTGTCCAATTTGCAAAATAAAAACCAACATACCAATTGCTGAATGCTCAAACAAGGCTTATGGTGAGACTATGTTGAAAGCATGCAAAAATAATGATTTAACCTGGTAATTTTGTCAATTAGCAATAGTTGACAAGGTTATAAAAAAAACAATTTCAATTTCACCATTTCAGTAGCTCACAGAATTTCATCGTTTCAGTAGCTACAGATTGTACAATTTTGAAATGAGAACTTCAAATATTTCATCAAACAAAATTTCATTTTGTTTGATAAAATTTGTATTTTTTATCAGGCTGTTGGGTACGGGCACAACAGATGGCGACTGACTGGGTGGAACAATTATCTCTGATTTCTCAACCTGAAATCATGCAATCGAAGAATTAGATCCATCATATATGTCATTATAAAGAAATCAATATTTTAACATTTTAAACAGACTCAGGAATTTCACATTTCTAAAAATTACCAGAAATTTACACCTTTAATTATTTATTTGATAAAGATCAAGTTTCTCACAAAAATAAATCCAAACGAAGTAAAACAGTAAGTGGCTTGATTTTGGAAGAATAAAATCTCAATACCACAAGCATGGCCCTGCTGCCAGCAGGCGTCCATAGCCTCGACAGGGTTGCTTCAAAGCCCAAAGAATGCCAGTATCCCATCTGCCAGTTATAGATATACAATTCTGGTTAGGTTGAACCGTTAAGATCATTTTTTTTATCATTTTCTTTCTCTGAAGGCCACGGTTCTGGCTTGGTAACCAGATAGTAACCATGTCAGTCACCAATCTACATTACAGTAAATAAAACGGCTCATGATGAGACCTTTTATCCTTGGGTGTTTTGTCCAAGGGCCATTATCTAGGCTTGGTGACCGAAAACTACAATGTTACTGAATGCAAACCTATGATCCTGAACAGATTGGCTCATTATGAGACCCTCTGTCCTTCAGATTATTTTAAAGAAATATTCGAATCCAACCATGGCCAAACTGTAGTTATGTTTAATCTCCAATGAGATTATCTTAGTAGATAGGGAGGAAAATCTAATTCTCTTCATGAGAGGGAGTGGCGTAAAAGACTTAAATAGATAACCTTGACAAATACTGCCTTAATCCTTTTGGAAAAATCTTTGCAGAAACTCATCTTATCAATTTATATTAACATGCTTTAAAAATTTCTGGTAACATCTAGAAACATGACAAAAACCATTCACTGTTCAAGACGTTAAACAGCATGACAACATTTTTAGGATGGTAAGATCATGATGCATGATTTGTAGGTCAACCACAGGATTTGGTGAAAAGTCATCAGCTTGAAGTTTAACAAATTGATCATTCTCAAACATTATGCAAATAAAACATCAAATAGATATGAGAAGGGGATCAAAACAAACAAATAAAATAAACATGCCAAAAGCAAATTCCACAAACTGAGAAAATCACACAAGGTATATACAGGATAATCCCTTAATGGGGATCATCGAAAATATATTTTTATAAGATGACCATTTACTGGAAGGTTCTCGATGTCTCCCTCCAGCGTCTGCAACCTAAATGTGCTAGGACCAACTTTTTCTACAATGATAAACGGTCCCAGCCACAGGCATTGGAACTTAGTATGTTTTCCTCTGTCTTCATGCTCTTTGTCCCATTTAAGCACTAGGTCACCTACTTCCAGATTCCTACTGGCTGATTTTCAGTGATCGAACTAGTGTTTCACTGTCTTCTGATGTTGGTCAAACTTCTTTCTGGCTAACTCTCTTTCTTCTTCCAGCTTAAGCAAGGTATTAATTCTATGTTCCATAGCAGAACATGTTGTTTCTTGTACTGACTGGGAAATCTGTAGAGAGGGTAAAAATAGATGAGGAGGCAGGATAGATTCCTTACCATATACCAAGAAAAAGGGAGAGTTACCTATTGCAGCCTTGGGAGTCACCCTGTTAGCCCATAGGGCATTTGATAAAGTGTTGTGCCAATTTATATGGTGATTAACCACCGTGCGTTTCAGAATTTTGATTAAATTTTTATTGGAAGAATCGGCTAATCCGTTACCCTGAGGATAATAATTAGCTGAATATTTTAACTTTATGCCTTTTTCCAATGCATATTCTGTTAACTTTACAGAAGAGAAATAGGTTGCATTGTCAAAAATTAAAGATTCTGGAACACTAAACCTGGTGACAATAAAAGATTCAAGGAAGGATATCACCTGTTCTGAGTTAACCACTCGTAAAGGGATGGCTTCAACCCATCTAGTGAAATAATTGGTGGTTGTCAAAATGTATTTATGCTGCTGTGAGGAAGCTGGTGTAATTGGACCAACAATGTCCAAGCCCCATTGTTGAAATGGGACTTCAATAATAATAGGATGGAGAGGTAACGCTGCTTTCTTAAGTCTTATGCCTGCTCTCTGACACTCCTGACATTTCCTAGCAAAGGAATATGCATCCTTAAACAAAGTAGGCCAGTAATATCCAGCTTTGAGTACTTTATGTGTAGTGGTTTCTCTGCCAAAATGTCCCCCGGCTGGCCCTGCATGTAATTGAGGCAGCACACTATCAGCTTCATTCCTTTCTAAGCAACGAAGGAGAACTCCTTCAAAATTCTTTTTGAACAAAATATTATCAATCAGCTGATAAGGTGCAGATCTTAATCTCAAATCCCTTTTGCTACGGGAATGTAAATGTTCAGGAGCATTTCCATGCATCAGAAAAAATTTAATGTCATGATACCAGGAATCAGAGGGGGCTGAGATTGGAAAAACTTCCCTTTCGAACAGAAGATGTTCATCGACGAAGTACAGGTCAGATTCAGAGACATCTGAAGATCTGGCTGCCAACTTGCAAAGTCCCTGTCCTCTGACAATCTTTAAAGGCTTGATTTCTAGGTCATACTCCTGAAGTGTTGTAACCCAATGGGCTCGCTTTTCACCCAGGTCCTTTTGCACCAAAAGATTTCTGACTGCAGAATATGGAACAATAACCTTGGTGTGTGACTTCAGCAGATAAGGCCTAAAATGTTTTACTGACTTAAAAACAACAAATGCTTGTTTGTCTACTTTTGGATAATTGAGCTCTCCGCCGTTCAAACCGGAACTCATAAAAGCAATGGGAGCTTCATTGTTTTCCTAATTTTTCTGTGTTAAAACAGCAGCATATGAAGAGTCAGAAGCAAACGTATACAAAATAAATGGTCTAGAGAAATCTGGGCTTATTAAGGTAGGAGCTTTAGCAATAAATTTTAATATATCATGAAAAGATTGCTTTTCTTCAGCAGACCATTTGAAATCAGCATATTTCTTAATCATTTTCTGAAGTGGTTTGACAATTTCAGTGAAACCAGGAATAACCTGGAAACAAAATTGATCTTCCCTAGAAAATATTGCATAGTCTTCTTTGAATGAGGCATAGAAATCTGTACTATAGCTTGTGTACATTTAGGGTCAATATTGATACCCTGTTTTGAAACTACAAAACCCAATAACTTACCTTCAGTAACTGCAAAGATGGATTTCTTGGGATTCAGAGAGATTCCATACTTCCTGCAATGTTAAAAACCCCTCCTAAGATGTGTTGGGTGATCAACTCTTTTTTTTGAAAAGACAGTTATATCATCAAGGTAAATGACGACAAATTGGCCGATTAAGTCTCTGAACGCAATATCCATTGCCCTTTGAAACGTAGCTCTGACATTAATTAAGCCGAATGACATTTTCCTGTAGGCATAAGTTCCCCAAGGGGTTCTAAAGGTTGTTTTCAACTAATCTATTTTGGACACTAATACTTGATTGTATCCTGAAAAGCCATCTAAAAGTGAGAACATTTCAGATACAGAGACCTGTTGTAATATCTTTTCCATAGGTGGAACGGGATAATTGTCTTTTTTTGAAACCTTGTTTAGATTTTGGAAATCAACGCACAACCTAATATCACCATTTTTCTTTCTAACAGTGACGATATTTTCCACCCACTGTGCATGCTGTACTGGAAATATTATTTTGGCAGCAAGGAGTTTGTTAAGCTCTTTCTTAACAGTTGGTTCTAAGCTAGGGTGCATTTTTCTCAATTTCTGCTGGAATGGTTTAGCCTGTTGTGTCGTGGGGATGACATGTTGCATTATGTTTGAATAAAATGTCTTGAGATCGTCAAATGTCCAAGAAAAAATGTCCTTAAACTCATTAAAGAGTCGTATGAAGGCTGTTTTTTCTTGGGGAGTACATGTACTGCCCATATTTACACATTGAGGACTGTGCTCGGTGCCTAAATTTATGACTTCGGATTGCATAGTAGAGCTGTTGGTTTTATAATTCCTCACACCTTTAAATTTGTCCTTCAAATCATAAAATTTCTCAAGTTTCATAACAGATCTAGGAATATTACTGACCTGATCAAGAGACTTTTCAATTGAACAAGGTTTATGAATTACCGCAAAGTTGTACAGATCTTCATCATGAGTCATTTCATCAATGACTGCATCTTTGAAAATGTGCTTCATGGTCAAAAATTTGATCAACTTCTCATCATGGTCAAAAACCCTCCAATTGACAACATTATCAGGTATGGAAGGCCTGAAAAGCAGTTCAACAGAAAAAGAATCAGCAAGCATCCCTTCAGATGGAATTAAGCTTGAAGCAACATTTGCTAGGAGATCTGCTTTCTGATTCAAATAACGAGGGATAGAATTTATGTTAAAAGCTTGAAATGATAATAATAAATTCCACACCTCTGTCTGATAGTTTCTTAGATGTCTAGCAATGCAATGTATAGTGTTACGTACCTTTCTAACGATAATTTCAGAATCTCATAACACTACCAAAGCTTTAGCTCCTAGATCAATTTCCTTTTTCAGCCCTTGAATAAGGGCTTCATATTCAGCAATATTATTGGTGCATTCAAATTCCAACCTGCAAGAAACAAAGTACCTTTTTCCCTGAGGATATATTAACAGGAAACCGGCCCCAGCTCCTTCCTTTGACTTAGACCCGTCAAAGTATAGAGACCAAAGGCCATCATTTAGGTTCAAATGTGCAGTGTTTGGAACTGGAATTTCGTTTGGAACTTGTGTAAAATGGAAAACTTCTGATTGTTGTTCCGAATCTTGGACTGATGACATCTCAGCCTCAAGGTTTCCAAAGAAAGAATCAACCATGTAATTTCCCATTACGGTATCAGTAAATAGCACTGGTTCGTTTGAGTCATCCAGTTCGGTGACCGTGTGCTTCATATAACGTTCTCGATCAATTCTGATTTTGTTTGGGTGACCATTATGAGGTATCCATAAGTGTGACCAGTCCGTCGCAAAATATCCCTTCAGTTTTTCAGACCAATCTCTGCTGAGGAATAAGCCATATGCCTCAGGGATATCTGCAACAATTATGTTAATGATGAAATGAACCTGAGGGTTTGAGGCTAACCTTATCAGCACTTCGTTCAACTTGCCTATCACTTTTACATTAGATCAGTCAAGTTGCACAATGCTCGTATCACATGGTACGGGGACTGCGTTAAGTTTTTTACATACTGAATATGGCATGACATTCTTCGAAGCCCCTGAATCTATCATACAATTGTGTACTTTACGATTACAGATTTCAAATGTAAGCAGAAAAGGAGGGGTTGAGGAATCTGATTTCTTACCTATGGACGAGGCGTTGACTGAAGATTTTGTTGGGTTGTCTTTGGAGCTAGCAGAACTATTTTGAGTGGAGGAATATTTTCCATTTTTACCTAAAGAAACCCCTTGCATCATCTTATCTCGAATCACAGGAAGTTTGAGGATTTCATAGATAGAAATGTTGGCTCTGATTTTCTTCAAATCCTCAACCAAGTCATACTCCAAATCAGGAGATTGTGTAGTCTTAGTCTTCGAAGGTTGGTTTTTTGTTTTGACAGTTGAACTGTCATATATATACTTTGTGGAGGGTTCCCCTGAGGGTTGATCCTTCTTACTCTTGGTATTATATTGATGCTGATTGACATTCACAATAGTAACATCTTCATCATCGGTCAATTCTGTGGTATCCCAGAAATGACTGATAATTTGAGGAGGCTGTTCTTTAGTGTTACTGTCTTTACTTTGAGCATCCTCAGAATTATGTCCCGAAGATTGGGTTTCACTTTCGGCTGATGTTTCTAAGCCCGAGACCAACAATTTCAGGAAGCTATTAATTTCATCAACATTATTAGCTTCAGATTGTGGAATCTGTTTAGCAGCTGTATTTTGAAATGGTCTTCTAAAAGGCTGTCTAGGTGGTTCTTTATTTAGAGTACTTTCAGAAGTACCTTTCTTCAAATCTATGATTTCATTGGATAGTTTCTTTATGACTCTTTGGAGACTATCCAAGTCTAGTGCATCTTGACCCTTCTTCTCAGGATTTGTGGTTTTGGAAGGACTCTCAGCCTTTTTGTGAGAAGAAGATGCAGAATCAGTGTCTACCCCAGGGTTTTTCTTAATAGCAGACATGTCTTTATTAACCTTAATGGATTCATCAAAAGTTTCAGTGAGAGTGGGTTTGGCCGCTCTCCTGACAAACATGGCCATTGACACGGGTAGGGCTGAAGTATAAAATTCAATAGTGACATCTTCGGCCGGCCTTGAGGTGGTAGGAATTCTGTTTCTAAGAGTCAAGAACCGCTGGTTAAAATATTTAACCTTCTCCTTGGTTTCCATACGGATCCTAGACAATTCTAACACCAACACAGCTAGAGTCTTATCGTCTCCAAATTTGTTCATGAAAGCCAACTCGAATTCGTTCCAGTTGGTAATAGAACCAGCAGTAAGTGAAAAATACCAAGTCGAGGCTTTGCCCTCAAATGTGTAAGGGAAAAGTCGATAGACTACATCTTCGTGTTCAACATCTAAAAGCCGAACTACTAGCATAAATTTTTTAACATGATCTTCTGCAGGCTCTTTCAGCTCGGGATTGAACTTGGGAAATAATTTCTTAGGATGCTTTGGCAAAGGATGTTGATTCCCTGGCACAAAAACCGCATCCTGAGCTAACCATGGCATATTGGCATTGGGGTTCGGGTTTAAACCTGCCATGTTCCTTGGTGATGGAGGTGGTGAAGGTGGTGTTTGAAAAATGTGAGGAGGTGAATGCGGCGGTGATGGTGGTCAACCAGAGCCTCTTGTAGCAAGTGGTCCTGAAGAAGATGAGCGTTGATTGGTGCCTATTAGAGGCTGTTGTAATTGATGGTCAAGGAGGACACCTAAAGGTTGATACTGTTCTTCAGGTGCAGACTCAGTATGATGAGTGCGCGGACGTCTGATCTGTGGAAGAGGAATTTCGGTGGGTTGGATTCCAGTAAGATTTGAATAGGCTCTAGTTAAAATCCTGCGGGATTCATTATGGCCTGTTCGAACTGATCAAGTTCTTCAGGTGGATGGGCACCGCTAGCATTGAACTGATGCATGAGATTTCGAACAATATCATTCAACGGAGTCTCATCTAATTGTGATGATTGGAAAGTTTGTGGTTGAGATGATGATTGTATTTGAGGGGTAGAGGGTTGATTAATTTTTTGAACAGGATTGTTTTCATTATCCATTTGCTTAAGCTGGCCCTCCTTCTAGCGCCATTGTTGACGGGCCGAAATTGGCACAAATGTCAACCGAGAGACATCCTGATCGGAAAGTTTTCAAAGATGCTCTCAGTCGTTAGGTAGCTACCTCTGATGAGATTAAGGCCCCGTTGCCTTCCCTAAATTACTCCCAGCTACAGGAAAAACTCAAAAAAGAAAAAACTAAAGCTACTGTTTGTTAACTAAATCTATAGTATACACACAGTAGACTGTTAAAGATAATTATTGAATTAGTTGGTATATTACACAACTAATAACTAGAAATTAATCTATTTAACCAATTAATCTATGAATGCAATAACAAATAATTAATGAAACATTAACAGATTCGATCAATTTACATAAATTACACTATAAACACATGTACATTAATAACAAGATTGAAATGATAACTTATCAAAAACATTAATGTCAAATCTGATCCAATAGGTTTTCTATAAAATAAATGAAGAGAACTACCATTAACCTAACCTAAATATCCTATCCTGATTAGGAGCAAAGAAACATTAATCCTGAAATCAATTTGCAAATCATGCTACTATAATCCTGAAAACATTCAGAAGAAATTATGAAATTTAACAAGACAACACAATGAACAATTAAATCACATGTGTTATGATGACAACATCAGATTTATTACATGATGTACATTTGCAAATGAAAAACAAAATAAATCAATAGTTAAAAGTGATGCATCTGCACATTTCTTAAAAGAAAATATGACAAAACATAAAGAATGCGAAAAGATATGACAAGATCAAATGATATTATAAATACATTTTCATAGTATCAAAACTGCAAATATATTCATAAATATCACCAGTTTAAAAAGTACTACAACTGCTAACAAAAAATTGTTTTAAGCCACAGAAAGTGTTTGAAGCGATCTTGTCTAGCCCCTTTTCTCCAACCATCGATCCCCCATCCAGTAATACATGTCTCTATTAAATACATTTAATCTCACATGGAGATAGTTCTATAAAACTAGAAACTACAAAATCGAAATCTTAACCAATTTCATTAAAAATGACCAATGCAATCGTCATTTTTCTACATGCGTTATAATGTCTCGAAATTGGAAAGATTCGATTTATAGCACAAAATCACAAAATGATAAAGACACTAACGATTTAGTGACACTTGGGAAACAACAAAGCCAACCGATTTGCTCACGATTCCCTAGGGATCATCCTCAAAATGAGCGATCCAAGAAAAACGCATCAACCGTATAACCTGCAGCACTACACATTAAAGAGAAATAATTAACACATACACAAGAGAAAAAATAAAATAAACTACATAATCCATCAATCAAATCCAACCAATACCTGTAACAAAATAACTTGATTATCACTTGATTATAAACTTCAAACCTGAAATCTTCTTAAACATATATACAATAGTGAGTGTGCCCGAAATATTATAATTTAACAGGAGCATTAAACACCTGTATATTCACACCATTCACCGGATTCTGTGAATGAGCTTTGAATTGCATTAAAGTAACCTGAGCATTGAGCTCACGCACTTTTTCCTCACTCTTATGATTCTCGTTTTGCAGTTTCAGGACTCTCCGAATCAACCTGTTTTTATGCTTCTTCAGACGCAACAGACACTTATCATCGGAATCAGATTTCTCTTTCATCCTTGTATTCTCGTCTTTCATAGCATCACGATGTGCTACCATTCCTGTTATTTCTTCCTCCATCCTATTATTTTATCCAACAAATAGTTTACAAATAACGGATGAACCATTTCACCATTTCAATAGAAACCCGGTAAATTCGCTTCTACAGACTTGCCCTTAACTGGAGGATCGACCACAGGGTCAACCTGAAGATTCTTATCAGACACATGGGGACTTTTATCTGTATGGTTTATGATAGCCTCATGGTCAATATCAAGGCCATCATTAGGCGAGACAGGATTCTCTTCTTCGTCATCTAGCACAACTATTTCAATGTCTATGTTCTTACTCACGAAAGACTTAACAGTGTTAACCTTGGCTAACATACTCCTCGTAAACCTGCCAGTAACCTTACCATTTGGCCTTTTGCCTTTTTATTTGCAGGTATTGTCATCATGTTTCGGCGTCACAGGGGATAAGTTTAAAGACTTTCTCATACTCTTGGGAGGCATATGAGTACTAGGACTACACACAGGAGTGGGAACAAGATCATCGTGGATGCTGGGGCTTACACAACCTTCAGGGTTTGACATAGGCTCGTGCACAGGTGAAGCCGGAGCTCGACAAGGCTCTTGATGTCTAACACATTCTTCAGGGAAATCGAATTGGCAATGGCAGAATGCCAAGAAGCCATTCTGTTTGAGAAAATCATCCCATGACCGGTTTTGTTTAGACAACTCTCTTTCTACCAATATCCTAACCAGGCCATGATGAAACAGACTGCGACTGATGTTCTTCGGCCCCTTCTTAATGGCCAAAGACATCTTGGTCAAACTCTGAACTAAATAATAAGGAAAATTAACAGGAAATGCGAGAAAGACAACCATCAACCTGAGGTGATAGACACAAGCAGATAATAGACGGCCCTCACAGCTCACATACCTGTGAATAATGTCTAGAACCGGTCGCCATTCTTTCTTGAAATATTTCTGTGATACACTAGTTCTAAAGGACACATCCTGGCAAGGATTCTTCAACATCTGTCTCCATTCTGTGACCTCCATCTGCTTTTACTTGAACCAACGTTCACCTATCAATGGAAAACCCGTAGCCAGAGCAACTGAGCGCTCGCTGATCCTGAGTTGGAGGTTGGCCACCTTAACCCTAGCATCGGCCAGCGACAAAGCGAATAACCTAGTCACCTCAGGATTTGAGTCTGTAAACTTGCGGATGAATGGCAACCATCCGACTGCTTCAACCTTGGCAAAGAGATCAGGGTTTCCATCAAGGATTTTCATGTCACTGGGTTCAACCCTAACCACTGGAGCCATAGCTGCGAACACAAATGCACGCAGCTGTACACAAAAGAGATACCACAGTTCACAATAAGACAGAATGCTAGAGAGCGAGCATTAGGGGTGAAAACCAAACCGAAGACACAAGCAGTGAAACTCGACTCTGTGATAAACGAAGTGTGACATGAGGAAACCCAAACAAGGACCCTGAAAACTCGGCATGGGGGAGGGAGAATGATCACGTAGAGCGGAAATAAAGTAATAAAAAGTGATGGCGAAAACTCCAGATTAAACTCGTTTTGTCATTATTTATCCGGCCCGATCGTAATAACACCACTCATCGCATCAGACACAGGTGTTCAATGAGCATGGAGCCATGACACCGAGCACATACTTGCGATTGAATGTTATTTACAGAGTTATGTATGAGTGTAATGATACCGTATCAATCTGTAATCAAATGGCTCAAATGGAGACATGACTCAAAACAACCATAGGGGATGGACCTCGAGCGTTAACATATCAACCTTACTGTATAATGATCTTAACCTTCGAAAATGGCAAGCATTCGACACGACGTAAATGATCAAATCCACCCCAAACCTGATATGTAAGGATATAAGTCGTGACATGAAGCATATCGAGACTAAACACTTATGGTAAGATCAAACATGATTCAAGGTTCAAAGGATGAACTTAGGATAAGGCACTCCTACATAAAAACATTTAGCCTTTGATGTTCTAGGACCTTGTCCAATTTGCAAAACAAAAACCAACATACCAATTACTGAATGCTCAAACAAGGATTATGGTGAGACTATGTCGAAAGCATGCAAAATTAATGATTTAACCTAGTAATTTTTTCAATTAGCAATAGTTTACAAGGTTATAAAAAAAACAATTTGAATTTCACCATTTCAGTAGCTCACGGAATTTCATCGTTTCAGTAGCTACAGATTGTACAATTTTGAAATGAGGACTTCAAATATTTCATCAAACAAAATTTCATTTTGTTTGATAAAATTTGTATTTTTTATCAGGCTGTTGGGTAGGGGCACAACATGTCTCTATTTCTATCACTACATCAATATGTGAATACCTCAAGTTCAATTCCCAATAATTCCCAAAAACAATCATCAAAATATTTTATTTCCATGTTCAATCATTTACATCAAATCAAGCCATACATGATACCATGATCTATCCAACTATGGCCATCAAGATCTATTAAGATAACCATACAATATTTAATGACTTCAAATAGATATATGAAGAGAGAGGCTCACATACAAAGATCAAATATGAGTTCTATCCATAGACATGTGTCATCACAAGAGAAACGCACAAGCATGAATCATACATTTTCCAAGATTACATTACCAAGAGATAATATAGAAACCAAAAGAGTATGTATATGTGTGTGTGTGTGTGTGTGTATTCATCACATATCCCTCACAACCATATTTCCAATGATTTAAGAATTTTTTAATTCTGATACCGTATGAGAAAGTTATTCCATTTTTTGTGAATCTCCTCAATACTCAAATATGCCCACAAATTGCTCCTTGAACAATTTTCACACTTTTTCTCCAAATATGTGCAATAGAAATTGTTGGAGTCATTTACCCAACATACACACTTATTTGGTCAATTTTGGCCTATTTACCCACTATCCTCAGTTCAATTGACTTAATTGGCATTGGATGAGCACACTATGACATCGGCATGAGAACACCCACACCTTCCTTTAATCCAGGAGGCCAACTAAGCCTTTTCCTTAAATCGGGGAGGCTAATTGGGCTTCCTCCTTCAAATAGGGAGCAATTCTGGGGTGATCTGAGTGTCATAAGTGCACCTAATTGCTAAATTATTGTTGTTTCACCTAAAAATCAGTTAAGATGAGTTGTAAAGGAGCCTCCATCATGAAATTATCTATTTTGGGCTAATTGGGATGAACTGGAGCGAATGAATGCACCCCCAACCACTTCTGATGACTAGTACCACTTCAGTTAACTCCATTGGAGATAATTGGAGTTAGTGATGCGCTACCACCTACTATTTGGCATGCAGTGACATGTTTCCAAGTTACATTCAGCTAGACTCTGTCATCTATTGCACTCCGATTCAGTTAGGACTCAGTGTGAGAGTCAGTTATGGATAGATTAGTGGTTAACTAAGTGTGTTTAGTGTTGCTGACATTTAGTTAAGCTACACCCATCCATGTAATTTGAATGACCTCCTAGAGAATTCGAATTGGCTTGGCATTCATGCATTCTACATGACACTGTATTGTACTACTCATTCTATTATTGATTATACAGAGCCGCAACCTCCTATTGCAGTATCGTTACATCATTTCATGTGTAATTTTTCATTGAATCACTTGTGATTTTATACTTTGTCCCAATATTCTTGTGACATAATTAATATGGTATTAGAGCCACGGTGGAAAAAAACTATATTCTTCAAAAACATGATTTTTGACAGATCTTGCATGCAAAATTGAGCAAAACTCAAATTCCAGTAGTGCACCAAAAGCAAAAGGTTTACCACTTAATACCGCAAGTTAAGGAATTGTTGATCAAGCTTGCTTGATCAATTATGCTGGGTTCGATTAAAACATGAAATGTGCAGGCTGTTCGACCTTGCGATGACTTTATTATGTTGTTTGCAGTTTTTTACATATTCTTAACTGCATTCGCTACATTGTCTCTATGGCTTCATCTCTGTATCCTCTTACCTCCTTCAATTACCACCAATGGAAGGAGGATATGGAGATTTAGCTCCGTTCAAGAGGGCTCTACTGGGTCACAATGAAAACAAAGTTAGAGCCTAATGCTGCTGCAAAGAATATAAAATACTGGAATAAGCTGGATGAGGCTTATGGTTTCTTGTGCTTGTCTATCTCCAAATATCTCTTTTTCCACATCTTAGGATTGAAAACTCCGAAGGAGATTTGGGATCATCTCACTACCTTGTTTGATAAACAAGATGATATTCAGATCTATCAGCTTGAGAAGGAGTTGATCTCCTTGAATCCAACCAGCTTCGAATCCATGAATGATTTTTTCACAAAATTCAAACATTTGGTGCTCCAGTTAAAGAAGTGCAAGGTGGAGAAGGAATATGACCATCTCATCCTAGCTATCCTCTCCAAACTTGGTACGGACTATTCTATCTTTGTTTCAACATTCCATACGGGGGATCTAACAACACCAAAATGAAAAATTCCTTCTGTTGATGCCTTCATCAAAACCCTTACAAATGAGCATGACAAGCTTGTTCAGATGGGGATCCTCAGATCCTCAAAAGATCAAGCTTTGTTTTCTTCGGGGTCAAAATATTCGAAGGGAAAAGGGAAGCAGAAGAATCCAAAGGAAAAATTTGATGCTCCAAATCCTAAAGAAAAGAACTAGCAAGAAGAGCTTTCCAGCTCAAAGAAACACAAGAACAAGGGAAACCAAGGAGAGGAGAAATTCAAGTGTTCCTACTGCAGGAAGGGATTCCACCCTGAACATGCCTGCATGAAGAATAAAATTGATGAGTTGACCTCTCTTCTCGAGAGAAACAACATCAATCTTCCATAAATCATTCGAAAGAAAGATAACCAAGATCGGGATACCTAGCAAGAAAGAGGACATGCTCTAATGGAAAGCACCTCAAAGCCCAAGGCTCTGCTCATAGACTCTGGAGCTTCGAATCACATGATGGAAAGCATAGTTTCTTTTTCCTCCTTGGAAATCGACAAAAGCATTCCCATCCACATGGGATATGATTCCACCATCATTTTGAAAGGACAAGGTACAGTCAAACTTGAAAATGGCAGTTTTTTTAATGTCTTGCATCTTCCCTCCTTGGCCTTCAACCTCCTTATTTTATATCAAATGACTCATACCAGAGTGACCAAGAGAATAACCTTCAGCCCCAATGATGTATAAATCACTGAGATTGCATCCGGTAAACTTTTTGCAAAAGGCTTAGCAAACCATCATGCAAAATCCTATGAGTTTTCTCATTTTCTAGTGGATGCAAAGCCCACCACTCTTTTGATTCATGCAAATGAGGTTAGTAGAATCTAGCATGAGATATTTAGTCATTTAAATTTTAATTACTTGCAGCAAATTTAGAAAAATTCCATGGTTGGAGGCCTCCCGGAAATCGGAACTACCAAAGGAATTTGCAAGGGTTGTGTTGTGGGCAAACACCCTGAGCATAAGTTTGATCGGGCGAAGGCTTGCGAGCATCAAGTATCTTAGGACTGTTACATTCTGATATCAGTGGACCAATTCCCATCACATCCATGAATGGATCTCGATATGTACTCACCTTCATAGATGATTTTTCTAGATACACCTAGGTGTTTTTTATTAAGAAAAAATCTGAAGTTTTAGAGAAATTCATTGAATTGAAAGCACTAGTTGAGAATGCCTCTAGGAGAAAGATAAAATCTATGATATCTGATAATGTAGAGAAATATATCAGTTCTTAATTTTTGAATATATGTTCAGACAGTGGGATCAAGATCCAACATTCCATTCCCTACACTCCTCAGCAAAATTGTGTAGCGGAAAGGAAAAACCGCTCTCTAAAGGAGATGACCACATGCATGATGGAAGCAAAAGGATTGGCTGAAAATTTGTGGGCTGAGGCCATGAATTTTTATGCACACATTAATAATAGAGTACCTCACTCCTCTATGAAAGGAAATATTCCTTTCAAAGCCTATTTTGGACACAAGCCGAATGTGTCAAATTTCAGAGTGTTTGGGTCCACTGCATGGGCCTGTATTCCATCTGACAAGAGGAAATATTTGCAACCGCAAAGTGTTGAATGTTTATTTATTGGATATACAGAAGAATTAAAGGGATTCAAGCTGCTTAATATCATAACAAAACAAATTTTCATCGAAAGAAGTGTTCAGCTTGATGAGCCTCTCCAAGAGGTAGAGCTAGTTGAAGAAAATTCTGTTGATTTCCCCTCTTGTTCTACTAACGATTTAGGTGCTAAAAGTGGGACTGATGACTCTGATTTTGCATAACTGATATGTGATATAAGTGATAAATAAATATCATATTCATAATCATATTCCTAAGTGCAAACAAATATCCCAACTTGGTCCAAGAAGACACTCTCTTCCGCTGAGGAAAACATTGGATCTTGCTAATCCAAGAAGAACCCGGTCTAAATTTCAAAGAGCAAGTATTGCGCTCTCTTTCCATGATGATTTATTGTCCAAGACTTGTTATTTAATGATTGGTTCAGATACTAATTCTTACTACCATGCTCAGAAATGTTTGAGATGGAAAGATGCCATGGACGGAGAGTTTAATTCTCTTCGGAAAAATGCTACTTGGGAGCTAGTTTCCCTTCCACTTGGGAGGAAATCAGTTCAATGAAAGTGGGTGTTTTGGAAAAATGTTGCTGTTGATGGAAAAACCCTAAAATATAAAGCAATTCCAGTTTCAAAATGGTTCTCCCAGGTCCAAGGAGTGGACTATCAGTAGACCTTTGCACCAGTGGTAAAGATGGACTCCATCTGCCTAGTTTTAGCTATTGCGGCATCCAAGCACTAGGAACTGCATCATATGGATGTCAAGAGTGCCTTTCTACATGGAGATATTCATTTGGAGATTTACATGAATAATCCCAAGGGATACATTTCATATCCTACTTTGGTTTTCGAATTGCGTAAGTCATTATACGGGTTGAAACAGGCCCCAATATCATGGTATGCCAAGATGGATGCCTTTCTACTTTCACAAAAATTCGAAAGGTGTAAGTCTGATCTGAATGTGTATATACAGAAGTATTCTGGTCATTTACTTATCATTTTTTTTTTTTATGATCTCTTGATTACTGGTAGCACACTTGCTTCCATTTCATTCATAAAAACTGCCCTTCATGATGCATTTGAGATGAGCGATTTGGGCCTGCTGAAACAATTTTTGGGGCTCGAAATTGCACAAAATTTTTATGGGATAATTTTAAATCAATATAAATACATCTCAGACATGTTAGTGAAGTTTAACATGGCTGAATTTAAGGCTGCACCATTCCCTTTCCTCTCAGGAATCATCCTCGAAGAGGGAAAAAACACTCCACCCGTGGATTGCACTATCTACTGCCAGCTGATTGGTAGCTTGATTTACATGACACATTCTTGGCCTGATATTTTTTATTCTGTGAATGATGTATCAAGATACAGGAAGTAGCCTCATGAGTTCCATTGGAAGGAAACCAAGAGGATCCTCCGGTATATCTAGGGCACTAGGTCGTACAACATTCACTATGTTGCAGACTCTGAGCTAGAGTTGGTTGGTTATACAGATTCAGATTGGGAAGGGGATTCTATAGATCAGAAGTCCACTTCTGGGTATGTATTTATGTTTGGTGGTGTCCTCATTTTCTGGTCCAAAAAAAAGAAGGCTGCCATTGCATTGTCTTCAGCAGAGGCCGAGTACGGGGGAGCAGTGAATGCTTGCATCCAAGTTGTTTGGTTGCAAGGAATTCTTTCAGAGTTTGAGATTGGTATTACTTTGTCCATAGTCATATTTTTTGACAATCAAAGTACTATTAATATCTCCACAGATCCATTTACTAGGAAGAGGACCAAACATATAGAGATTCACATGCACTACATTAGGGAGTTGGTGCATGACAGGACCATAGTTTTGCAATACTGCCCTACAGATGAGCAGATTGCAGATATCTTCACCAAGAGATTTACCAAGAAAATTTTCACTTACCTTCATTCACTATTGGGGGTGAGTTCATCAGGGTTATCAGTTACTTCTTCAGTGTTTAGCTTGAAGGGGGGTTTTGTTCCCACAGGGTTTTCCCTCTTTCCTCACTTAGATTTATTTTGAGCATTGTTAGAGTTACATTTTTGTACAGTGTGACCTATGGACATTGTTGCTGGGGTCCTATCATTTCATGCATTTTATTTTTACTCCTCCTGAGTATATCTTAAGGGGGGATGTTGGAGTCATTTACCCAACATACACACTTATTTGGTAAATTTTGGCCAAATAAGTGTGTCTGTTTTGTAAATGACTCCAACAGAAAGAGAGACTTGATTGATGATAAAATGAAATGTTTTTCCCTTTATTTAAACTCTTCATCATTATCTAGTAGCTTCTTTTAGTGTCTCCTTAAACTCATCCTTAATTTGTGGATATCCATATTTTAAGGGGGTCTCAAGGGTTAGTACCCCACCTCAAAAGTCCATCATGACACTTCATGCCAAATATTCAATATCAATCCATGTATTCTCCAATGGGGGCCCTAGGTATTGATCACATCATCATAATTTGTGGATACACCATTATTTCTTGCAAGGATCCTTACCACTTCAAGTGGTCTAATGAGACAAAATACCACAAATTTCAGGGTCATGTGGACCAAGCATTATTGTTTTGGGGGTAATTCATGCTTCACACCAACTTGCTTCAAAACAACTTTGGGGAATATTTAGGGCCTTCTCCACCATGTGTTGTGTAACCCCAAACTCATGGGAAAAAGTACAAAACACCATTGTTTATGGGTTTCTTCACATTTTATTTCCAAAATTCTTAGGGGAAACCTTAGGGCCATGTGTAACTGCTATACCATAAGAGGAAATATACATACATATTTTGACATTAATGAAAACTTTATTCAACACATCCTCACCATAAAATACTAGGAAATTATCATCCACAAATGAATGCATGATGACTCTCAACATGAAAGTGCTATAGAACTATCCCGGTAACTGGTCAGGCACCTCCATTCTTCCAGGGAATGGCCATCATCCCTAGAATTATCTTTTTGAATATTCCTATTCGAATATATGACCAACCTTTCTTGGATATTCCTATCTGAATATACGACCAACCTTCCTGGGATCTTCCTATTTGAAGATACGGCCAACCTTCCTAGGATCTTCCTTTTAGGGATGCCACCAACCATGTTGGGATATACCCTTGGTGATATAACTGGTCATGTTGGTATCCACCCTCGGTGATGTCACCAATCATGTTGGGATCTACCCTTGGTGATACATCTAGTCATATTGGGACCCACCCTCGCTGATGTCACCAACCATGTTGGGATATACCCTTAAAGATAAAACCAAGCTCTTTGTACAGTGACTAGACCACTGGGACTCATCATTCTTCTCAAATACATCAACAAATTCATCCTTCTTCTCTTGTAGGTGATTGCATGTGATCCTTCCTACAAGTCAACTACACCATTTGCATGGATGAAAACATTTCATAATATTCAAAAAATATTCACAATGACACATTTTTATGCAAAAAGATATATGTCATACAATCATATAATAATTTTATCCAATACAACATTCATCCATATCTTGTATACATATGATAACTTTCTAGATGCATTTCATCTCTACCAGAACATTATTAAGAACGTGCACTACTCCCAACATGTTAGAAAATAGGTTTCATTCTAGATAAGTAGCAATTGAATTTTGTATAGCACCATAGGGTACTTACCCATCACATGCATATTAGTAGTGTATTGTTCATCAATGAAAACACGCTTACATGCATAATACATTTCCTTGAACATTGATATGTACACAACTAAAAAATGTCATTTAAGAAACTAGATATATAGGAAATGACAATTCAAATACTTATAATTTTTTGTTTGGTAAACTCCCTCTTGATCTATGTATCCTTGCAATAATTATTGGAGTATTTGAAAAAATTCTCTACTTGATCATCTAATTCTAAGGACACGTTCCTATATTGCTCATGATTGAAAATGTTGAGCAAGTATTTTACACCACAGATCACATATGAATGTGCACTAGTGTTGAATATGTGTGTCCCTATAAATGCATCCCTTCATATCCAATGTTGAAATGGATAAGAGCGTGATATTCATCTTCATCGTTAGAATTATTTTGGATCAAATTACATGTTCTTCGTCACCTGATGAATCTTCCCTTGCTTTCTTATCTATTGCAATATATTCATCTTCAGTTGCATTGAGAGAAACACTTGTCTTGTTTTTGAAACATCTTGGAGTGATATTTCTATTTGTAGCACTACCAACCCAATCAGATTCATCATATCCCTCTAGGAATATCCTCTGATCTCTCACATATTTGAGGCCATACGCAATTATACCCTTTAGGTACCTCACCACGTGCTTTTCGACAACCATGTGAACACATATCGGCTCCACCATGTACTGGATCAAAGTATTCACCTCAAAGAAAATATCCAACCTCATGTTCATCAAGTACAAACCAATCATCTACTTGTAAACTATGGAATCAACTATCTCTGAAGTACGATCATATAGCAGCTTCAAGTTTGATTTTGTTAGTGTAGATATAGTCCAACATCTTCAAAATATTGTTTGAATATTTTCCTTAGCTAAGGAAACTCTCCTCTGGACTCTTCCACTCCTCTAGTCTCAAGAATCATGTCAATATTATTGAACTCTAAGATCTACTATAGTCACTCCTTCTTAACTGGAGCATCATCCTACCTATACATATTGTACTTTCTGGATCAGGGAATTCTATACTAGAGTGACAGGTATCCTACTCTTCTATTTGATCTTCTACATATCCATGCATGTCATCTCTCAGAGTCACTGGATATCAAGATCCTCCATCTCAAACTTTGTTGCAAGTTCCTCTTGCACCCATCTATGAGCTTCTCGTACTTTGTAGGCTTCCATATTCAACCTTATAGAAAACCTTGATGTGTCAGTTACTCTAGGTGATCCTCAAGATCCTCATGTAACGTTTTTTGATATCCCATAGGTTCCTTCAAATCCTTCTATGAATATGTGGTTCTTTGTATAGATTCTCGAGTCCTAGAGGCTTATCGATTTTCACTTCAAGTAGGATCACATAGCAACTTCAAGTTTGATGCCATCGGTGTAGCTATAGCCCAACATATTCAAAATATTGACTTCATATTTTCCTTGGATAAGGAAAATATCCTATGGATTCTATCACTCCTCTAGTCTCAAGAATCATGTCAATATTCTTGAACTCTAATATCTACTATAGTCACTCCCTCTAAAATGGAGCAACATTCTCCCTCTGCATATTGTACTTTCTACATTGGGGAATTCTATACTGGAGTGATAGGTAGCCTCCTTTGTTTCTTGATCTTCTACGTATCCATATATGTTATCTCTCAAGGTCACTAGATATCAAATTCCTCCATCTCAAACTTTGTTGCAAGTTCCTCTTACACCCATTTACGAGCTTCTATTGTTTTGTGGGCTTCCATATTCAACCTTATAACAAACATTGAGACCTCAATTCCTCTAGGTGATCCTCAAGATCCTCATGTAACTGTGTTTTCTATCCCATAAATTCCTTCAAATCCTTCTATGCATCTGTGGTTCAGTGTAGAGAGTCATGATTCCTAGAGGTTGCTCGATCTGCACTTCTACTTCACTGAATCAGCGTGTCTGGTTAATGGAGAAAACGTCTCTCCATAATAGACTCCCTCTTTCTGACAGAAACCATGAGCCTTGCTTTGTATTTATTGATGCTACCATCTGCTACATGCTTGATCTAGTAGATCCATATTGAAGACATTAGGTAATTCCCTTAAGTTCTCGGAACCATATCCAAACATCACTCTTCATGATCGACTCTTACTTCTCAATCATATCATCCTTCCATTCTTCCTTGTTGGGACATTCTTTCACAAAGTGTCCTTTCTCATCATAGGTGAAACAACTCAGCTATGACAGGTCCTTATTCTGAAATATTTTTTATTCTTACGAGAATGTTCTTGCTTCTTGTTCTTGGAATGGACTATTAGGGCTTGATTTTTCATCTTCATCCATCTCTTCTTTTTTTTCTATCAATTGAGCTTCTACTTGCATGTATTCATCCCATAAGTGAGATTCCTTCTAGAACAAATTTCTTGAATTAAATATTCCCATGATCTTGGGAGACCATTCAAGTTTTTAATCTCCACTTTTGTTTCTTCGACATAGTCTCCAATAGCTTCTAGTCTCTCCTTGATCTAGGATACCCTTGTGAAGTAAGATTGAAAGCTTCCTAACATACACATATTCATACCTTTAAGATGAGTCCTCAAGATCATATTCATGTTGATATTATTTCCTTCATATAAGTTGGTCAATACATCAAACATCTCCTTGGGAGTCTTCAAAGAGGATACATGTGATATCAAATGGTATTTTATGGAGATGGAAATAATCCTCTTAGCTTTGACCAAGTTATTCTTATGTTTTTCTTTGTCTTCATCTCCATCTAGTTCTACATATTCTCCTTTGACATAATATTCCAAGTCATGCTCCTCTATATGAGAAGCACTCTATCCTTTCATGGCTAGGAGTTATAGGCTTCTTTAAGTATGTCCTCAGCATTGGTATTATTTGTCATCATGATACAAAAGATAACCTCAAATGGAAATAGAGAGAACAAAACTTACCAATCAAATTGCTTCAACTGGATGCTTTCTTCAATTCTTTTCTGGAAGTCTACTTTCGGTGGACCTAGGGTTTGATACAGAAATCCTAATTTTTCAACTTTGGTGAATTTCATATCTGATTGGATATAAAGATGTGCCTACTCAAGGAAAGATATGCAATATACTTCTTTTCCCAAAAATGTGGACATAATTGGAAAATATTTCATGCCCTAGTTTTCCTGGCAGCAGTGTTAAGTCAAAAATTGAAAATACACATAATTAGAAACTCTCTCCATACAAAGATGCACCATCCTATGGTGAGTTGGATTGTCCTCTTTTTTCAACTGATCTATGGAGGGAAGTGGTTGGAACAGAAATCCCTAGTTTCTTCAATTTCTTCTATAGAATTGTTCAGTATTAATTATTATGTATATACGAAATTCCTACTCCTCAATGTATGAAAATTATTTCTAAGATATCCTAATATGTCTTATTTCCAACCCCATAGGTTATAGCAATATTGGATTCACCAAGTAGAACTTATGCTAAGTTTACCAAGGTAACATGTTTATGGACTGGCTCAATATAGAGACATTGTATGAACTTCCATGTGTTACTGTTTCAAATTAGGGGTTTGAAACTCACACCAAAGAAACTATGTTCTATTACATATCTTTAACATCTTACGAAATTCGATTACAATATTCTTATCCCGAAATATAGAATTTCTCCCCAGGTCACTTGTTTTATACTTAATTCTAAAATAGGGTGGACCCTTGTTTTGGGTGGATCATATATCCTAAAGTACAATGAATCTAAGGATGAAACTCACACACAAGGTACATAAATATTTCATCTTCAACATGTCCAAGTTTTAGCTCCCGATCCTTCACCAAGGTCACGTTATATTGAAAATTCAAAGATGATTTCATTCTAGGGTTTTCAAGCACGAAACCCTAATCTTCGTCAGTTGCAATCGTAGCAATTTTAGGGATGTACAAATACTTATTTCAAGGTGGATTTGATACCATGTTAATATTTTAATGGTTATACAAGAACTTAAAACATATATCGTGATAAAATTGTATAAACATATGCAAAAGGATGATTGAATGAAAGAAAAGCACAGCCACACAAAATAACATAGATATTTATCCTAGGAAACCCTCATGGGGAAAAAAACCCAAAAAATACTTTAAGATATGATGATCTGACTTCAACTCAAATCTGCTACCCTTGAGGTAATGCCTCCACATTTTCAATGCGTAAACTATGGAGTGAGCTCCAAATCATTTGTTGCGTACTTCTTTTCATTTTCCTTCAATTTTTGTAATTCATAAAAAATCACATGCTCTTACATCAGAAATCCATCGAGTCATTCTAAAGTGCATTTGTGCATAATGCATGTTCCTTATTTCGATATGAAATCTTTAAAACCGGGGCACATGTATGCAACTCTTTTAGAATTCTAAAACTATCTTCACATTTTCGTGTCCAAATAAATTTCACACTTTTCTTAAGTAAAGATGTAATGGGATTGAATATTCTATAGAAATTTTTTATAAATATCATATAATAGACAACCAACCCCATAAATTATCTTACCTCAGTTACATTTCTGGGAGTGGGCCATTCTTGTATAGATTTAATTTTAGCAGGGTCCACAACCGCTTCCCCTGAAATAATGTGACCCAAATATAACGATTTCTTTTGATAGAAAGTACACTTACTCAACTTCGCATACAACTAATTCTCTCTCAGAATTTGCAAAGTTACTCTCAAATTTTCTTCATGTTCTTCTCATGTCTTGGAGTATACTAATATATCATCCAAGGATACAATAATAAAATTTTCCAATATCTCTCTGAATACACCATTCATTAGTTACATAAATGTAGATGGTGCATTTTTTAGTCCAAAAGGAAAAACTATGTATTCATAATTCCCATATGTGGTTCTAACGCAATTTTACCAATGTCTTCATCCTTGATATGTACTTGATGATAACATAATCTCAACTATATCTTTGAGAAGAATCTTTCTCCTCACAAATGATAATATAAATCACCAGTTCTTCGTAATGGATACTTGTTCTTAATCGTGGCCTTGTTCAAATGTCTAAAATATACATAACTTTAAGCTTCCATATTTATTTTTTATGAAGATGGAATGTACTTTGTTCTACCATCTTGTACATGGATATATGTGTTCTAGGGATCAGTTTACCTAACATCCTTTTTTTGTTTCAAGTACCTTATTGAGACTAAGACTCTTGGACTCTTCATATTTGTTGACTCCTTGTCCCATTCCACTTATTGTTATAATGTATTTTGTCCATGATGTTCCCTTCCTACATCATATATTAGGGGGCATTTGTTATTTCCCAAATCGACACTTCTCCATCCACGATGACAGTTTCATGACTACACTTCAAATGTCGACTATCGCTCACACAAAAAAACACTATAGATGGAAGATCTTTGATTTGGAAACTGATGCTATGGCCCTATTCATTCATTGATTCCTTAGCAATTATAATATTTGTAACTTAGTTTTGATCCAAAAATGATCCTAATGATATATGAGCAAACACTTTCAAACCCTGATTTCCTTCTGTTTTTCAATGCTTTTCACCAAAATGTTGAAAACACTATTTTCATTTAGTTCATAGGGGTGTTAAATGATTATTCCCTTTACATTGCTAGAATTTCCCCCTAAAAGTTACAAAAAATAAATAAAATTTTGAACTAAGGGCATCTTGGGTGGTTTTGATACCTATCCCCACAGTTACGATTGCTTTTTACCTGATGAAAACTATCTCCAGTTACTACAAAAAATGTGACATAGGGTATGGAGGATGACTTTTCCCTAATTAAGGTTATGTTGGAGGAATGATTGTTGGGTGTTATAATGACTTAAATAATCCACCTAATATTTAATTATCGACCGAGGTTGGTAGACTTCGAGTTGACACAAAGTCTATGCGAAGGTAGAGGGATTCCTAGGGAATTGTAGAAATATTTTAACACAGAAAAGATCGATAGATCTTTCGAAATCAAAAAATGAGTCAAACTCCTATAAATTTAACTTTATTAAGACAATTAGACTGGAACAAAATACTAGACCAGAGCAGTATCAAGCTATAGTACTCTACTCTATAAACAAATACTGGAAAATAAGGATATGAACAATATTAAAGAAAGTAAACTTTCCTGGTAATCAACTATTCCACTTCTTAATCTAAGAATTAGAAATCTTTTATAAATAACTTCATAAACTAACTATACAAGAAAACGGAATTACAACACTAGATATATTTCACAAACTACAACAATTAGATGATACATGCAACTAACAATTGTACATGATAGCTAAACTAAACTATCTAGTTCTACTCTCCTTGGTTGTTCTGAGGATAAGCATTCACTATGATTGGAATAGGAGCAGGAGTGGTATCGAAATGAATTTCAAAAGAAGTAAAGAAACTAAATGGAATCAAATCTAATTTAATTTCTAGAAATATGTGCAAACTAAGGAATTTCCAATTACAGGTGATAGTAAACACGATGATCTATTCTATAAGAAAATGATTCTAGCTTATAACCAATTCAAATGTAAAGGAAATCTATCTGATAGAAAAACAACAAACCTTAATAAAAAAACAAGTAGAAAACTTAATAAAGAATATTTAAATGTGAAGCAAGTAGAAAACTTAATAAAGAAGAAGTAAGTAGAAAACTTAATAAAGAAGAAGCAAGGAGAAAACATAATAAATATAACTCGTTTAAGTCCTACTCTCTAAGTCTTTTAGTAATCACATAGTGAAAGGAAAAGGTCCTACTACTATAACCACTCTACAAAGTGCTAGTGTACTTTCCTAACATTGATATATCTAACACTAAACTCTCTACACAAAAGGATAAATCAATCCAAACCAAAGATATAATTACAAGGTATCCCAACAATACTGAAGAAACAAATCAGAAACCACAATAAACCAAAACACAAAACATAACTCAAAACATAAGGTGAAAGGAGAGAAAAATAAGGCCAACACTTTAATTAATAATTTAAATAGTCCATCGTTAGGTTCTTATAATAAGTATAACTATTATCTAACTACCACAGTCAAAACATAATTAAAAAGCTAAAGAAATAGACTTAAAACAGATTAAAAACACTAAAGGATGAATGAAAGGTTGGATAACATACTGGAAAGCAGGTATGAACAACATGCTAAACAGGTTGTCCGAATGACAGTCTGCATACAGAAAACACTAGAATTTTAAGAAATAGTTAATCTAAATGATTTTGAGATCAGCTGATTCATGCACATGATAACAAAACGCATAAGGAATGATAAGCAAACCTACTTGATGATCAAATTCAACAACATGATAACTTAAACTAATTCATAATTAAAGGAAAATCATTAACTCTTGCATTATTGAAACAAACTGAACTATAACCAAATGAATTTTCAACAAAACAGAAATAAAGAGAACTAAACCTATTGTGAAAGGATGACTTATGCTAGTCTATAATTATAAAAAGAAAAAGCTTCCTATCATAAAACAAACTGAAATGTAACTGAACTAAACCTAAAACTTAGATAAAAATTGACAGAATCAAACCTAACTACAACCAAACTAAACCTACAGAATTAAACTAACTAAATTCTACTTGACTGTAACAATGAAACCAAACATAAGGCTGAAAGGAAAGCTGGAAAACAAATTGAAAGCAAATCTATGCGCGCAACCGGTTAACTATATATGGAAATGAAACTACTTTAACAACACAAAATTATAATGTAATCTATGCTACTGGAAACAATGATATAAGTATTTTCTGAAAAAACAAATTACATAACAAATTATAAATGAAATTAAACTAATGCAGATAGAGAAAAATACACATAAGAATGAAACTTGTGGTTGATGAGGGGCCCTCCCAACAATCATAGTGATGGCTCACTAAACGTTTTACATGAACATGATCATAAACAACATGAGCATAAATTATATTAAAGTGAGAAACAATATTACAGAGTTCTTCAAAATGATTGATTACATGTAAAAGAGACTAACTAAGCACTCGCGTAGAGGATGGTATATATAATGTTTACAGAGGTGAGTAGGTCAACCCTTTAGTGGTTGACCGCTATCTAAATTTAGTCTACCATTATGAAAATTAACTGATCAATATCGAACACACGGTGCTCCTTCCTCCTTCATCGCGCATTAGTTCTCCTTCTTCATTGTGTGTTAGTTCTTCATGGTGCATGATGTGGCATGAGGATTCTTCTTTCGTGGATTGATGTTACAGTGTCGAGTAGAGGAGGACGCTGGAGAGTCTTCTAGAATGGATATCACACTATCACCCATACGTGTGGACAACAAGAAGTTTCCATGCTTTAATGCCTAGGAATATTCCATCAACAACGTGCGGTTAGCTCGACGGACTGAACGGTGAGATGGACAGTGAGATGGATATCCTCTACGCATATCTAGGGTGAATGCATTGTTTGTTCATTGGTTCATTTGAATACTATGGTATGCAATAAAATTAGGCATCAAACATATATCAAATTTCGTCAAATTAACTAATTAAATTGTGAAATAATGAGAATGAACCAGAACTTGCATAAACCCGAAATATAGTCATACCTGGGGCTGAATAGCAAGCTGCATGATAGAAAACATACCAAAAGGTGACAAAACATATGTCAAACATGTAAATTAAAAGCCAAAAATGATAGAAAAACTGGGATCAACATTCCCCCAAACCAGAGAAATGCTAGGTCCCACTAAGCAAAGGAAAAATAAATCAGGAAGAAGGATGAGCTGCGTCAACAACTGCCTTCAACTTAGTTGATGAAACAGGGGTTTTAAAATTCAATTTTTAAGCCTGTGATTTCAAGATAACATGCATCTCTTGTTGAGATCTATGTCACAAATTGATGGCTTTGTTCAGCTCTTCAATGGTCTTAATATACAAGCGCAAATATTTATTTTCTTGTCGAAGACTTGCGATCATCTTAGCATACTCTTCGTTTCGGCTAACTGATTGAGCCAATTCCCGAGTCAATTGATCTACCATTGGATGATGTGGAGTAGATGGATCTGTAGGTTGCTCAGACTCTTGTGGGGGACTCATCTCTCTTGATGGAGGATCGATATCAACAGAAGGAATGTGTCTGTCAGGACTCATATCCTATGTAGGTGTAGGAACATTTTCATGATCAACATCCTTCAGCAATTCAGCCGAGACAGAGGCCAATGCCAACAAAGGTGAGTCTAGATCAGGGTTATACACTTCGGTCATACCTTCTAGATGATCAGTTTGAACATCGGGCTGTACCACGGTTTGGACGATAGGCTAAACTATGGACTGGACAAATTTTCCCCTTTGCTTTTTGGTGCGAGGTCGTGATAAGGGTACAAACTGAGCAAGGATAACAGGGGTGGTATGAGTGGATAGAATCACCTTCGATGTGTCATCATCAAGATGAAAAACATTGGGGATTTTCTCCTCTATGGTTGGATATTGACTGGGTTCACGATTATGAAGATGTCGGGGGCATTTTTGGATATTTAGATCGGGGTTAAGAACTTTAAACAAAAAGGTATCCCAAGATTGATTCCTCTCTTTGAGTTGGTCTAAGATCAAGAGTTTAATCAAACTAAGGTGATACAGGATTCCTTTAGGGTTAACAATACATTTCTTGACCTGGCTCAACATCTTCTCTAGACTTCTAAGAAAATATAAAGGGAAATTAAGAAACTTCTGATCAACAAAATGCACTAACAAATGGATATGGAAGGCTTCAAATATGTTGAACTTACCCTCGTAGGTGATCAAATGGCTGATGACTGTCAAAATATTAATGTACTCTGGCTTAATTCAGTTTCAATGAAAACCTTTGAAACCTGTGACATGTCGATATTCTGGTTTAAGGGTGAAGTTGTGATATTTCTTTGGAACAAACCAGTGCTTGTGCCACTGAGTACCCTCTCTAGGGAACTTGGTTGTGAGCGAAATAGAATCCTTAGTTACCAGGAAGAATAGATGACCAACCCTCACCTTCTGTCCATCGAAAATTATCACAAAAAGAAAGGATATTTCCTCATCACACCCTTGTAGTAGGTGAAGGAACGAGTTCCAGCCAACATGGAAAAATACCTCTTGGCACTCCTGGAACTCTGGAATTTGAAACAAGTCTTGGTTTCTCTTGGGCTCAAAACGATTTGGCATGGGTCAAGGAGAGACTAGGATACAGAGTTTGTAGGGTGTAATAGGAAGAAGGTGGCTAACAAAACTCTACAGGGATAATGGTAAGTGAGGACGATAGAGTGAAAGATTGCACAGCCTTGATTTAAAACGTGCCCCATTCAATCGTCCAAAAGATCATGCAAAATGCTCAGCACGCGTAGGCAATCGTGTTATTATGGAAGGTCTTGAGACATGTGCTATCAAGGACGCCAATTTTAATGAGTTCATAAGGTTTCAATTAGTTCAACCATGTCCAAAGTAAAACTTTGGACAGGTTGAACATATGACTTTATACAAATGTATAAATCACATTCATGATCACAATAATCTTGATTTAACAAGGGGATCGACTTATTTCATAGTTTATCCGCGTGAGTGGTAAGAGGATAGAGGTGAAGGAAAATTCATGATGACTAAAAATGTCATAAGATCATATCAAATCCATATGGGGGTAAAACGAGATCACAAACGTACAACATCATAGGTTGAGATTATTCATAATGGCCTCGTAAAGGTGACTTAATAATCATGGTATGACCCAGCCCATTTCAAATTTTTTCCCAAACAAAATTAAACTAACACCTCGACATGATTTTTTAATCATGAGTGCTATAATACCATAATTTTTATTCATATCGTCCTTTGGAATTTCATTCAGACCTTCATTCGACCCTTCATATGGTCCTGCATATGATTCTTCATATAGATTTATTTTCTGTAAAAACATGCTTCATGTTGGATTGGATTGCTACTAATCATCCTGAAAACATTTGTCATTTGTCAGATATAAAAAAAACTGTTATATGAAAGGTCCAAAAAATAGTATAATCTTCACAGCATACTCCCCCTCCCCCAAACCAAAGATATGGCATGTCCTCAAGCCATACAAGAAAAACGAAGTAATTTCAAATTAACTTAATAAAAAGTTTTATCATGCTGGAATCATTTTTGCATGAAAAAAAGGAAAACGAACTAGGAAAATGGAAATGATTTAGATATGTACATTTATCAGAAATAACAGGGCTTAGAAAGATCAAGTGAATAATGATAGTATAATTCAAAAAGGCCATAGGAAAAACTAGTCATCCATGCCTCATTGTAAAGATGTCTTGTCATCTTAAGAATATTTTGAGTTTACTCTAGAGTTTGTGATATTTTATAGCTATTGGTCCCATTTCTAGGATAACCATATCCTAGGTATTGATTTGAATTAGATGGCCAGATCCAAGCCCAACTTACAACCATTCTCTAATGACATCATAAACAATTGGCCTACACATGTATTTATATATTATAATATTATCATTTTTCAATGAACCATGTGCATAGTACTGCATTAACCAAATATATGTTACCCGATATTGTCCCGCTTCCAGCAGGCTTGTTCATTACCTCAACAGGTTTATCCTAGTACCATGCAAGCATAGCCCCACTACCAGGGAGCCTGTTTAGTACCCCGATGGCTTTACTTGCATTTACCGAGCTTCCTTGTTTTAAGATGTTACTTAGCACTGACCCACTTCCAGTAGGCCTGTTCAGTACCCCAACGGGTTTTCTTTGTATAATGATTTTGAGTATATGGAAGTCGGTTGGTGCTAGAGCGTGCTAAGCCTACTAAACACATAATTCAACCTTTAAATCAATTTTTTTTTACGTAAACTGGCCTTAATTATAGATCATGTCAAAAGATAATTACTTAAAGTTGTTCTTTGAATTTCCAGTCTATCTTCTTCATAAGATGATAAGTAATGTTCCCCACAAGCATAAATTTACTTACTTCGAGTTACCATAAAAATGCTTAAGAGGCAAGTTTTGATAATAAGTATAGGATGAACTAGTAGTCCATAGGTATAAGAATCTGAAGAATATGATAATTAGCGTAGGTATTTCAAGCAACTGCTCTTATTAAATAAAAAAAATGTACATTTCTGAATCAAAATACCATATATATAAGCATACCAAATCATAAAATAAGTGGTTAAGGATGATATACAAGAAATTCTTCAATTGTACTAAAAACTTCAAAAGAGTGAAGATATATCATAAATATTTTGAAGTACTACCCCTTTTTTCAAATAATACTTTATAAGCTGCTTATAAAGATAAAATATATGTAATCAAATGACAACACCACTTGTTATATGATTCATATTTATTCTTAACAAAACATCTACAAAAAAAAGGGAAAAAGAGTCTTTCCACAAAACTTGCAACAAGTAATCATAAGGATGAAAATTCAGTTAATTTGTTAGAAATGACTCTTACTTATTTAGGCGAACACATGCATATTTACATATATAGAAATATTGACAAACCAAAATAAATTTTAAGGATTGGGAGGAGGAGGAATGACTTCCTCTTCAACCAGTTCCATTTCTTTTTGATGTAAAACCGTTCTGTATGAAATCCTGTTTAGATATTGGTTGGTGGTAAAGTCTAATTCTGTGTCCATTTACTACAAAGGAAATTTTTGAATCATCAATTTTCTTAATTTCTACTGATCCATTATTGAAAGCTGTAACTACTTCATATGGACCCATCCAATGAGTAGTTAATTTTCCTTTAAAATTTGTGTATCTTGAGTCAAATAGCAATGCCCAATCTCCAGTATTAAATTGTTTTTTCTTTATAAATTTATCATGCCATTTCTTCTGTTGATTCTATATTAACATGATTCTTTGGAGTGCATCCTGTCTAATTTCATCTAATTCAATAATCTGTAACACTCGTTGTTTCTATGCTTCATCCAAATTCATACCTAATTGTGCTGCCATACGAAATGTTTTAACTTGAAATTCGATAGGTAAAACAACTTGTTTGTCATACACCAAATCATAGGGGGTATGTCCAGTAGTGTTTCTCCATGTTATCCTAAAGGCCCACAAAGCCTCTGGGAGTCTATCTTCCCAATCCTTATGATGTAAGTGAATGGTTTTGCTTAAGATGGCTTCTAATACTTTATTGGTTGATTCTACCTAGCCATTAGCTTGGGGATGATAAGGCGAGGATTTGCAATGTCGAATGCCATACTTTGTGGTGAGTTCTTTTATTAACTTAGAAGTGAATTGAGAGCCTTGATCTGTGACAATTTCTCTAGGTACACCAAATCAAGTGAATATTTCTTCATATATGAATTCTACTACCAATTTCTCTATGGCCCTAAACAAAGCTTTAGCTTCTACCCACCTAGTAACATAGTCTGTTCAAAATAGGATATACTTCTTTTTACAAGACATGGGAGAGATAGGTCCTACAAAATCCAGAGCCTATTTCTCAAAAGGATGTATCATGACTTGAGGTTGTAAGGGCATATGATAAGATCATGTAGGTCTACCCATTCTTTGGAAACTATCACATCCTTTGACATATTTGGAAGCATCCTTGAAATTGCTTGGCCAATAATAACCAGAGTGTAGCAATTTATATCTCATCTGCTTATCATAAAAATGTCCTCCACATGGTCCATCATGGCATGCATGGAGGATATCCATCATTTCATCTTCCCGTATGCATTGTCTAATAATAAGATATCGGCCAGTATGAAAGCGATCGTTATCA
Source organism: Pseudotsuga menziesii (assembly GCA_001517045.1). NCBI lineage: Eukaryota > Viridiplantae > Streptophyta > Pinopsida > Pinales > Pinaceae > Pseudotsuga > Pseudotsuga menziesii. The sequence goes on from LPNX010716346.1 coordinate 60,339, forward strand.
ACCCATGAATAATTAGATATTTTTACTATGATACGACGCTTCTTGGGTGGGGACAAGTGATTTGGTAATTTCCCAATTGCGAAATAATTGGCAATATCTGCGAACCAAGGGGTTTGAATGGATACAACAAATAGATGTTCATAAGGAAAAGTGTCATCAACGGGTTTAGTACCATCTTCATGTTGAATACAGGAAAGGAAATCTGCTACTAAATTCTCTTTACCAGGTCAGTCGATGACGGTAATGTTAAATTATTGTAATAAAAGAAGCCACCGAGTCACTATACCATTGGTAATTGGTTTATTCATTAAAAATATGATGGCAGAGTGATCCATATGTACAAAGAATTTGTATCTTGTAATGTAATGGTGAAATTTATTAATTGAATAAACCACTACCAAAAATACGTTTTCAGTAACAATATAATTTAGGCAAGGGTCAAATTCTTGCTAATAAAATAAATGGCATAAGGTGATTGGCCTTATTTTTGGCCTAGGACTCCTCCTATGGCCATATGAGAAGCATCAGTGGATATATGGAAGGGAAGGGACTAATCGGGACCCATCAGTATTGGTGCCACTAATAATTTATCTTTTAAGAATTCAAAAGCACTTTGACAAGAGTCAGTCCATTGGAATTCTACATCCTTTGTAAGTGACTTAAACATTGGTGCAACTATTTTAGTAAAATTCTCAATAAAGTGGCAATAATAGCTTGCATGACCTAGAAAGCTTCTCACCTCTTTATAAGTTTTTGGAGAAGGAAGTCCAACAATTAATTCAATTTTTGCAGGATCCACCTTGATTCCTTGGGAGGAAACATGATATCCTAAGACTATACCTTATGTTAACAATATTTTTCACTTTTCATGACTAAGGGCTAGGTTTGTTTCTTGACATCGAATCAAAACCTTTTCAAGGTTGTTAGGATTCCTGAAAGTTATTAACATAGGCTGTAAAATCATCCATGTAAACGTCTACACAGTTGTGTATAAAACCAACAAATATTCCTAAAACTGCACGCTGAAAAGTGGCAGGTGCATTGCATAAACCAAATGGAAAAAATCTATAGGCGTATGTTCCCCAAGGGCATGTAAAAGTGGTCTTATATTGATCCTCCAGTGCTATTAAAATTTGATTATATCCACTATACCCATCAAGACAGGAAAAGTATTGTTTTCCTGACATGGTATCTAACACTTGATCAATAAAGGGAAAAGGAAAATAGTGTTTAAGAGTGTCCTTATTTATTTCTCTGAATGCCACAAGAAAAATGGTCATATATGTCAACTATTATAAGAATAAACCTTGTTGGAGGATGTTCTTGGTGAGCCACATCATTTGATTGGATCACTAAAGGAGGACAGAAAGAAGCTTAGGGCAGCCATGAAAAACTTTGTTGACACCAATGCCTTAGTGGAAAGATGTTGTTGGAAAGCTTCTAGTGGAGATATGGAAGGAGAATCCTTTGTGGAGGAGTGCATAGCACTAAAATAAGTAATGTAAAATATGAATGAGAGCTATATGAACTTAATCTATGATAGATAATATCTCCTCATGGTGGCTGAAATGTACCATAGTGCACTCAAGAAGGAAGAAGAAAAATCAGATAATCTAACTAATAAGTTGGATATCACCAGTAACTTATTAAAGAGAACACAAATATCCCTTAAAGAGTCAAAGTTGTAGATGTTTCAACTTTAGAAGGATTTGAAGGTGTCACACCTTTCATGCTGCATGGAAGGAAATGTTCTGGGTATAATGGAGGAACCTCATGTGGAGTACAGCCATGAGGGAGGAGTATATTTGCAGGTGCTTGTGAAAATATATGAGGAATAAAATATGGGCCAAGCACTCATTAAGATTGAGAGGAAGGATGAAGTGTTCTTCTCCTTCAAAAAGCATGAGGACTTCACTTAGTGAACCTCTCACATAGCATGTGCGATTGTGGGATATTAAATAATACCCTTAATTTCGAGATATATTGACCCAAAATATTTTTGTTGAAACCCCCTCCCAATACTTAAAACATCCTCCCCACCCATTTTTATACCTCAATCCTTATAAACCACCCTACCCACCCCCACCTTAAACCCCTCATCCCCCCAATACCTGCAATATATTGGTTCAATTTTTTTATAATTTTAAAACCCACAATATGAACTAACATGATAGGATATTGGCCAACAAGTGAAGCCCCCATGTCAGAAAGATATCTGATCACATTCAATATGGATCAGCAAATAAATTTCCTTACTCATCCATTTATTGGGTGGATAGAGGCACCTTGGAATGAAGACCTTGGGAGGTAAAGAATTTTATTTCTGCAATAAAATTTTTGTTGTGACTGACATTGTCTTGACATGTGAACGACAACAAAGAATTATATTGAAGCTATTAGAGACCTACCATACACATGCACATGAGGTGCATTCTTATTTTCATGTTCTTAAGGAGTTTGAGGTCAAGCAATATGAAGACCAAGCACTTGTATGGTTCCTAAGAGATTATGAGTTGCCTCTAGGAAAATGTTGTACAATTTTGGAGGAGGCACATGATCACACTGTCACTAAGAAAACCAATGGAGGAATTTGTGGATACATTATCTTGATGGATGAGAATTGTAGGGATTTGGCTCACAATTCTTCACCCCACACTTCTATTTCACCCACATCATGTGGGGATGAAAATTGGGTGAAAGGATTTTTTTGTTAATGCCAAAAGAGGAGCATGATACTTCCACTCTTCCAGTTGAGGGATTGATGGTCAAGACATGTTGTTCGATAAGTGCATTAGCAGTAGATGAATTATTCCCACCTGAATCATTCAGCATAAAAGTTTGTGCATCCATTGATTGGGTGGCTAAACACATGATTGAGATGTGTGCACTAGAGGGTGAGCATCTTGCTTGCATCAATGGAGAGACATTGGAAACATCAGAGAAATTGTATGAGCAGTGGCATGAGCATGTATGGATTCTATATGATGCTTTCAGTATACATGGAGGGGCATGGGATAACCGCTTGTGCATTCATAACAACAGTGACGTGAGTTCCAGTGCTACCTTGCACATGGATTTTCATACTTTAGAGAGGCTCAATATGATTTGGTCCCACATTCAGAAGTTCCATGCTTGGTGGGAGAATCTCAAAGATATCCACTTTGGCATGGGAAGTGATCAATTATCAGTGTGGTGGTATGATTTTCACATCCTCATTTTCATATTCTACGATGATATAATTTTGTTGTTGTTACTGATGTTTGGAAGGGGACAAATAATACCATGGGACCTTGGCATTCTTTGGAATGAAATATTTCAAAAAGGGGCATAAAATTTTGGATCCTTGCAGAGGAGGAAGTGGGATCCAGACATTATACTCAGTTACCGTAACTAGTTTCACAATTTTGTTAAAAGAAGTGGTCATTTCATAAATGATTATAATCATAGTGGTGCAACAGAAGCATGGAGGACAAATTTTGTAGCACTCCGGAGTGCTTCTAGTTGAGGACAAGCAGACTTGGGAGGGGAGGACTGTCATGTCCTTCCGTTGAAGGGACCTTGAAAGTGTTGACCTTGTAAAGTGTCTAGGGGTTAAACATTGCATTAATTAATGATGCCTAGGAATTTTGATTATTTAAAACTACGGAGGCATGTAATTTCTAAATTCATGTTATTTGTAATTAGTTAATTATTATGAAAAATAATTAATGGTAGAAATGAGTTGTCAAGGAAGGATGGTGCATTAGGAAACTTTCCAAGGATGGGAAAACAGAAACAATGGAAAAGAAGGAAAAAGAAACATGTCATAGAAAATAAAGAAACTATCAAAAATACTTTCCAATTAGATGCAAGGATGAAAAGCAAGGAATGATTACCTTATGCACAAACTTGCTAATTACTCAAGGAGGGTGCAGTTTCTATTTTGCACTGAAGGATACAAACATGGAAACATTTAATAAGATTCATAATTGCTATTTTTCTCAAGGAGATCGAATTTCCACTTTGGGTTGAGTTATACAAATAAGGAAACATCATTTGCAAACCAAAATTGCTAATTCCATCGAGGAGGGCCACTCATGGCTTTGGAACAAGATTGGCAAGTGGGTTACTTGTTAAACTGGTGAAGGAATTGCTCAACAAGTCACCCAAGATATACTTAAGGGAATTTACAACCCCATTATTCATTGTGGTTGATGATTTGGTTTCTGAATGCTTACGTGAGCATTACTTCTGAGTGTTGTGGCTCAGACTACTGGGAGATGAGCCCTAGCCTTCAATTTCCCTCTCCTTCCATCCCCTCCTCTTCCATTACAGGTATGGAGTGCTATATTACATAAATTGGAGGATAATCAGATCCATTTTCAGCTTCCATCAATTTCAGGTCGATCTCCAGTGAATCCCATGCTTCATCTATGCTCACAGTGCCTTTCTGGCCATGTCCAGGCCACCTGCCCCTTAATTTTGGAAGCATATTTGTGATGGTCAGCCAATAATGTAATTTATGTTATGTAGTGTCATAATTTTCTGAACATTACATTTATCAGATATAGATATCTCTGCCCCTAAAGAATATTATTTTAGTTTCATCAAAAGGGCCTATTTTATCAATGTATGGGGGGATTGAGTAAATTTGAGTGATGTAATAAATATTCTATTCTGGGGAAGTGATTGAAGGGAGTATTAATGTTTAGAGAGATTATATTTATCTCTTTTAAAAATCTCATATTTTACAAAAAATAATTTTAGATGATTTCATTGCTTTTTTAAGACCCGAGCTAGATTTCTAGCTTTTAATAACTAGTTTTACTAAAACTGATGTAAAACAAGTTCGGTAAACTAAAAATGAGCTATGTCAGTTCCTATGGGTCAGTAACAGGAATAAATTCCCATATCCATATCTATAACCATTTTTTGTTAGGTTCATACCAATTTTTTGGATCCTCCTCTGCGCAGGGTTTCCCTTGACCAAAACTGCCAAAAATCCCCATATTCACCCAAAAATTATTAGAAATTTATAGAACATCAATAAAATATCTAAATAATTTATTTATGTTATAATAATTCTTGAAAAAACCTTTGCAAGTTTCCAGAATCCCCTGGTTGAAACATACCGAACTACTCTCCTTAGTTTCACGATTTGGCTGCCCAGAAGCGTGGTAGTAGGTTTCTGCACTGTGCACTATGAACCCTAAATGACACTAGATATAAATGTGTTAAGGGAGAGTAAATTCCATGTCTGAAATCTCTTTGTTTTTTTTCCACTACTCACTCCTTTTGCCTTCAAATTTCCTCGAAGAAACCCTTTATTTGCCCAATCCGAGAAGTCATTGTGTAAATTAAGTCAAGTTCGGAAATTTTAATATAATTTACAGAATTGAAGAGTGTTCAGGTCTATACACCAGACTTGGGACATCACATGTGCTCATTTTATAAGGATATTTGGATATTGGAACAACTCTTGGTACCAAATCAATTGTGAAATCAATATCCCTTTTAGGAGGTAATCCTGGTACATCCTAAAAAAAATATTTAAATTCCTTCAATATTGCATACTCTGCAATAAGTGATTCTATGTCAATTGGTATCTCCTCATCATGGATCAAGTACAACATTTAACCCTTTTTGATACACATATTCATTTGTGTGGTTGATATTTGTCTAGTTGATATCGACCTCAGAATTCCCTTTATTTGAATTGAATTACCATCCTCATCTAAACATGTAATAATTGGATTAAGTGTTATTCTATCCAATCCATTCCAATCAAAATATCATGTGAACAAAGACGAAATATATCCAAGTTTTCCCTCGTCTGAAACCCCTTCATTTCGAAATAACAACCCTTAACCATTGAAGTGATCTTTCTTTTCATACCGGTATGAAACTGTACCATTCTAGACTGCAATAATTTAATTCTTACTGAGAGACATCTTTCAATCAGATTAGTATCAATGTAACTGTAGGTAGCTCCAAAATCAATTAAAATATAAATTGGTACATCAACAATTTTACCTTCAAGTTCAATCATGGATGACTAATGATTTGTTTGTCGACTATCTAGAGCTACATAAATTTGAGGTATGTTCCTCGCTACATATTCTAATATGGTAGATTCTTGAATATTATATATTATTACTTCTCTTTGGTAAATTATTATAATAATTATCACCTCGACAATTCCAACATTTAGCTTGATACAATGGCCTTGCAGACTCACCCCTCTTAGATTCACTAGCAAGAATCTATTCTCTACAAAATTTAATATACTTACCTTTAACCTGAAGAGGCTTGGACCCTTTTTTCCTATGGTATTGATTATCTTTTATTTTACTTATCCAAACTCTGTGCATATCCTATATTCCTTTACCATGTTCATATTGGAATTTATCCTTCCTTATAGCTTCCTTCAGAGTACAAGGTTCATCATAAGTGATTATTTCTTGATAGTATGATGGTAATCCATTGAGAAACCACGAGAACTTATTTTTTCATCTTGTATGAAATAAACATACCTTAAAAACTCCAATAATATCCTCTCATACTCTTCCATAGTCATATTTCCCAATCTGAGTTTGAAAAACTCCTGCATATTCTTGTCATAATACTGTTGGGATAGGTATTCATGCTTAAAATACTTCTGAAACTTTCTCCATTAAATATGATTTTTGTTAATATTTTCCGCCTACTTCAATTGTTCCCACCATTGACAAGCCTTTCCTTGAATATTATATATAGCAATCTAGGACTCTTGATTACGAGAGTAATCATGTAGCTGCAAATATTTCTTCATTTATGATAACCACTTTGCAGTACTTTCCCTTGATTTCTCTCCACCAAGGGTAGGAGGTTTAATTTTAATGAGTTCACCATGTAATGGGATATCATAATATTTCCTCTTTTGATATCTTTTAGACCCTAAATATGGTCTAATTTCAAGTGCTCACTATTGTTAGGGAAACTGTTCCTATGGTTGGGGTTGATGCCACAAATGTACTAGGGGTATAAAGACTGATATATTAAACTTTGAAAGCATGAATTAAACAAGGTTCAAGGGTTAGAAGGTTTCATACCTTACAGAATGAATGTTGATCCAAGATATCTCTAGCCCTCCTCTTGCTCTCCAATCCAAGAGACCTGCAAAACAAACATCACACCTTACTCAAACCAATTTGACCACATGTAAGGAGATGATATTCTATACAATATGGAACCCTAATTTGATAAAATTCAACATGTATCATAAACAAAGATACAAAACCTATCATACACTAATTTGGAAAGGGAATAACATCAAATATTTATTAATTAATGGAAGAAGTACAAGATATACCTTCTGCTCATGCAAGGCACCTCGTGAAACCTTCGATCTGGATCTCCTGCTTCACTTCTCCAAGAATATCAACCTTTGAGCTATGCAATAAAGGGATATGAGAGTCCTAATTTCACCATCATAACAATGCCAAAGGCTAAGTCTCTCATCATGGACACCTATCCCTCTCTTATATACTATTATGAAGAGTTAGGGTTGAGAATGGATCAGTTACAACTAAAGAGTAGTTCCAAAACCACATAAACCACCCAAGATTCATGTTTTTTCCATTTTTTTATGTTTTTTTGCCACTTTCGGGTATACATGTGCATTTACTTCATCAAATCCATGATTGAAACACAAGTTTCCTTAGAAACACTTGCAAATGGGTCAAAAAATTCAATTTTAGGATATCTCCAAACATTTTCAGGAGTTGGTGTCTTCTAGAAAGTTGTTCCTTGGTTTGATACCTTTAAAATGGTCCAAAAAGAGGTTAAATGGAGTTACAGAACTCCATATATTCCCATTCCATCCATAGGTTTCCTTTGAGTGACTAACAGGAGATTTTATGAAGTGTCGTCATGCAATGAAAACATGTAAAAGTTGTCAGAGATGGAGAAGTGCCATGTTGGAATATAACACTCACCTTCTCTGATGGATTTCAATTGATTCATCATGGGAATGTTGCCCCATTCTAATCACAACTCTACTTCTCATATGTTGATGCATGTTAGGAATTAATGTGCTTAAAGAATCCCCTTATTCTCCTCTCAAAAGGGTAGGGACTTTCTACCCTTGATTTTGCAACTGCATCAAGTTTTGCAACATTTGGATATTCACCTAATTCATTTCTATACATATTTTTAATATTCTTTTATTTCTAGCCTATATATCTTTTAAGTTTTGGAGAAATTACAGTCCTTCCACATCTCCCTCACGACTGCTAGATTCCATTCTTCGGACACTCATCCTGACTTCCCCAATGAGAAAGGAAAGTCCTATTTCATTTGTCATTTTCACAACACCACTTTATTTTTATTCTAGGAATCTGAATATTTCACCATTTTGTCAAGAACAAAAATATTCATACACAAAATGTTATCATATCATGCATGCATTTTCCTTTACAGGGTTTTCATTCTATGTTTTTTAGTATAGTTTAAACATATAAGATATAATCTGACAAATTTATAACCCAAAAGGTTTGAGAATTGAAACCTTTTCTCGGATACCACTCTATAGCATGCCCTATAATGGAACTAACAAACACCCAACAATTTTCACATGCAGGTGATAACACTTACTCATGCTCTAAAATTTAATAAAAATATGGAAGGAAATATCTAGCTCCCATTTAGAAATTATCCAAATTCATTAACTAAACAAGACAAGGTAAAAAAACTAAACTAGATAAATAAATGTTACAATCATCTGCTAACAATATAGCATTTCTAGATTAAAACATTATCTTGGAATAATGTACTTGGTAAGCGACATTTTAGTCATGTACAGTTCCCAACATCTAGATAATTCTTGAAACAACCTCACTTAATAGGGTGAAATGGTTCCTCACAGGAAGTATGCATTTACAGAGGCATAATTCCTCTATTTAATTTTCTATTCCAAGCACTGTCACTATGGAGTTCTTAAACAACCACTAAATTTCTACATAAGACACAATTGCACTTGGTCGACTTAAAGCCAGTGCAGACCATTATTGTACAAGTATTGAGCCTCAATAAGTCTTTCATAATTATTTAATTATTGGTACATTCTTACATTAATAAAGAGATAACACACAGTGCAGGTGAATGATAAAAGGTTCCAATCATTTTAAACACATAATTACCATGAAAATTAGACAATACATTTATTCTTTTTATATATTCAAGAAACTAATCAGAGACATATAAATTTCAGATAATAACATGCAATTTTCATACATGCATAACATTGACAATTAATTTCACCAGATGTATGTACAATTAAAATGTAACTCATTGTCGAATGAAATATATAGCAATGCACATAATTCTAAACCAGAATGTATCGATACAATTTCACAATCTAACGCAGACAAAGTTAAACCATTAAATTTACAAAGATTCCTTTTGAATGCAAATATTAGTTACTCAATTCTTTCAGGAAATATTTGATAATCGATGCAACTGGTTGTGTGTCAGGCACACTCCACCCAACCATAGGTATCCTCATTCATCAATTTCTCAAGATAGGACTTTGAATTCACAATGAGAGCACTCAATATTGTCAAAAGGAAAACTTAATAGGTGACACAATATTTCTCTTCAAACTCCTTTCTTTAATTTGACACACTCCAATTCCACACAAACAATGTGCTAATTTTCTCAACAATTTAGGATTCATGAACCAACTAGTTACACACCAACCTATGCACTTCCTTCCTTGGTTTCCTTTCAAATGCAAAACAATGAACTAACACACTGTTACCCAATGCCAAAATTTCCACCGAGGACATTCATACATAGCCTACCATATCCATGGTTGTACAGTTATGGGTATCAATAGGAATACAACACTTATCATCATGGTTAAAATAACTAAATTCTAGAGTTCAGACACAAAAATAGATGGAATAGTATATGGAAACCATTGACCATATTAACTAACAAGAGTTTCAATTCACATTCAAGTTTGAATGATTAGTTCAAAACTTCTATACATTTTAGACAACATACTGCTCTCTCTTTTTACAAAACTAACTCCTTATCGCTTCATGCATCTCAAATTCCTTTTTGCATGTTGTATGGTCAATTCACCACACATGGTCTCCCAAAAAGACTCATGTCAAGATCCCATGCACTAATTTCCCATTAGCACATAAATAAGAATTAAGACTTAATAAAAAATATAATATAGGGTGAATCCATGAAGATGGGTGTCTATTTTCAGGGGTCTTATGAGAAAATAAATTTGATTTTTTCATGTTTTTCAACTTTGGGCAAATGAAAGTGATATTTTTGTTTAGAATTTAACTTTTAAGTTAAAACAAAACTTTTAGAGAATTATGTTAGATTTCTAATCATAATTTTTTCAATTTTTTTTATTGAGATTTGATATGTCATTTTGGAAAATGTTTGACAGTGTGTCCTTATGAAATGAAAGGACTAAAAAATAGTCATGTTTGGTTGCGCCCGTAAAATCATTGTTAAACTTGTGTTTTGCAAAAAAAAAATGCAACGACAATCTACACACAGTATACTATTGCGATGACTATAAGTTTGTAACCAACGGATCTATATACTAATTATAATATTTTTTTGAATTCGATCAATGGGAAAACCTTGTCGGTTTTAAACATGTTTTTGGTTGTGCCACTAACTATAAAACTTAAAAATCTACGAATACCCTTTTGAATTAGACACTCCAATTAACCGCACCATATTTGTTTCAATTTTTTTTGGTGGTGTATTTTTAAAGTTATATATTTTTCATTTTACTGCATTTTGAAACAGATGAAACTAAACTCGACACATGTTAAGAAACAAAAAAAATAAAAATATCGGATCTCACCTATACACAACAAAATATATACCTACAGAAAGTAGATTTAATGACAAAACTAAAGGTATCAAGTCCGATAGTCTATTTGTAGTGTAAGGCATCCATTTTACCTTCCAAAAATGGAGAAACCTGAAAACTGTGCAGGTTTCAGGTCTCATAGGTTATTTGGCCGAACAATTGTTTGGCCCAACAATTATTCGGCCAAATAATGTTTTTCCATTACGAAGACGTTACAAGCAAGGTTGTTCGGCCGAAAAACTAAGCACAAAAAAAATTGTCATCCGGAAAAAAACTCGTATAAGTAAAACGAAAGAGCCTCATTATTTTCGCACCTCTTCATTTCGTATAAGTAAAACAAAAGAGCCTCATTATTTTCTCACCTCTTCATTTCGTATAAGTAAAAATATTTTTGAAGGGGTTTTCAGAGGAGATTTCTTTTGCCAAAGGATTTTTTTACAAGGTATTTTTCTTCTTATTTATTTTCAAGGGGTACATTCAAAGAGTTTTTTCCCAAGGCACTTTTGCCAAAGATTTTGTGTTCTAAAGTATTTTTGAAAAGAAGTTATTTCTTTGGAAGAAGTCTTTTCATAGAGTTTTTTTCTAATATATTTTTGCAAAGTAGGTTATTTCTTTCCAATGGGTTTTTTTCCAAAGAGTTTTTTTTTCAAGGTATTTTTGCAAAGGAGTTATTTCTTTGCAAGGGGTTTTTTCAAAAAGTTTTTTTTCCAAGGTATTTTTGCAAAGTAGTTTCTTTGAAATGGGTTTTTCCAAAGAGTTTTTTGGCAAAGTATTTTTGCAAATGAGTTTTTTTTTCCAAAATATTTATATAACTTGTTTTTTCAAAGAAGGGTTTTTTTCAAAGAGTTTTTTTTTCAATTGTTTTACAAAGAAGATTTGTTTATAAGGTGTTCTTATTTTTTTCCAAGGGTTTTTCAAAAGGAGATTAAGCAATCATGTGCAATAAAAGAAACTGTAAAAAAACAAAGTGATCGTAAAAGTGATAACGATGTGTTGAGGCCCGAAAATTCACAGGCAACAACAGTAAGGGATTCTCCCCAGTCAACATTCCCAACTAGCCCGTGACTATTTGGTGTGAGGAATCCATCCGGTTTGCGGTCCGGCTACCGTAGGTCAAGTACAAAACAAAGGGCTTTACCAGTTACAGCCCGGTCCACCGAGTTTTTGTATTTTGACTTAAATTATGAAATGCAAGTGCCTAATTAACAATGCAGGGTGATAAAGATGCAGGGAACAGTCACAATGTGATGCGCAGGTTCTTACCTCTCGTCTTAGACTCACCAGCATCTGAATGACTTATAAAGGAATGAAGCAAACTAACTATAGGGTGAATCCGCGGACCTGGGTAACACTTTTTGGCAAGCGCATTTCAGCAAAAACCAAAAAACGTACCTCGGTCGAGGGTTTAACAAGCCCTCGACCGAGGTTTTAATATCTCGACCGAGGTGTTAACTCGGTCGAGGTATAGACCTCGGTCGAGGTAAATACCTCGACCGAGGTGCCTCTGTCAAAAAACTATAAATAGAAGCAGCAGACCCATTTTGTAAATGAACATGATCATTACATAACTGAATTGTATTTAGTCGAGGAAGCACTAAATTATCAAAGACTGCAAAATATATTCATTACACTTTGCTGAATCCTTCAACAACTCATGAAAACCTGAAAATGGAACTCTCCACAAAAAACTTTGCCTTCAAACATTAATGACACTCCTTGAAGTCCCTGATACAAAACGAAATGGAGCCATTTTTGAGTAGTGGGATGCAACTGCAAGCAGTGAAAACTTTTAAATTTTGAAAATAGAACTCTCCACAAAAAAATTTGCCTTGATCTCCATAAAAGTCTCTCCAAATCTATTTTGTGGTTCGCTATTTTCAATATTTGAAAAGTTTTCACTGCTTGCAGTTTGCATCCCACTATGCAATAAATGGCTCCATTCCATTTTGTACCAAGGACTTGAGAGAAGATAAACGATCAAGGATATTCAAACTTGTATGAAATAAGGCCTACCTAAACTGTTATAATCATGCTCTAACAACCATGTGTATCTAACTCAATAAGCCAAAAAATTTAGGAGGGCTCTTCCAAATATAATGATCACAAGATTCACAACAAGTACAAAATAACCCA
>LPNX010716346.1:77701-101782 GCA_001517045.1 Pseudotsuga menziesii
AACCCTTGATCGAGGGCCTTACAAACCCTCGTTCGAGGTTTTGTTAATACCTCGACCGAGGTATTTAAATACCTCGGTCGAGGGCTTAAAAAAACAGACTTAGCCCTCATTCAAGTAAATGGAAAATTTCATGTGCCTTGCAGAGGTGTAAACACTGCCATTCCTAGCACATAAGTGAGCGGAGTTGATACCGATAGATTCACCAACAAATCTTCTATCCATTGAGATATCATACACGCATTTTAGCATTCATATGATATTTATTTTTTAATTACTTCTAAAACTTATACTTAGAAAACCACACTGCAACTTCAAAGTAGCTCAAAGAAAAATCCGTAGAGTTAAAAATACACAGCCAAAAAATTCGTAAAAATGCACACATCACATATCGACGTGTCCTATTCAAAAGGGTATCTTTGGTTTTTCAATTTTTAAAAAAATAGAAAAAATTCCTTTACGTGGACAAATATGTGTTTAAAACGATGCTGAAATCGAATGTGGTCACTTTCGAAAAATAATAAATAATTGTATAACGCGAAAAAAATTAACAAAAAAATATGCACATCACACTGCATTTTATGTAAATCATGCTCATATATTTATTTTTTTTAAATTATTAATGCAAGATTGAATTACTCTACGTGGACACGAGCCACTTATTAGCTTCTTCAAATTTTTAAGGTCACACAGTTCATTAAATGCAAAAATTCACACATTAAATGACATCGGAATATTTTAAAAAAAATATCACTATGAAGCCAACATAATATTCTACAATTTGTTTTTTTACTGCAAGTCAAAATTCACATGGCATATATGCGTTTTGAGGGCTTCTATCTAGCACATGAGTAAAAAATCAGGTTTTCATCGCCAAATTTGGCCAAAAAGTGTTACCCATCTTCATGGAATCACCCTATCTATCTATCTATCTATCCCCGGGGAGCCAGATTGTAACTTATTTATGAGTAATGTGTATTGTACATGCAATATAAAGAGAAACTACAGTTAGCTGACATTTATTTCCACAATGCATGAACGATTAAAGATATTTCAACAATGAGATAGCCAATTTTTTTATGAACAACATACATTACTCATGGTGGTCATTCCACAAAATAAACCAGAAATCATTTAAACAAGAACATAGGTTCAAAGAGTTAGAATGATCTCACGGTTAATGGACAAAAAGCTGGAAAAACAAAATAGTTCATATTTCAGCCATCCATAGCATAACATTTGAAAGTGCCACCAATATTTCTCCAACAGGAAAACAATACTCCTTTATTGCAAAGAGAAATAGTTATTCTTACAATATCGTTTCTATGTCTAACTGGGAAAAAGCCTTGTTTTCCCTCTAAGTCCTTTACATTTATACAACAAGGTGAGGCTTTTGGGCTGCCCAAAAGTAACCTTTGGACTTCCCAACTCTTCGTTCCTCAACGTTTCACTTTTCTTAAATTTTTTTACAAAATCGTTACAAATTACAAAATGACTAATCCTTCACGAGGAGGGTCCCACTTGGGTGTCTAGAAACTTCTTCCAAGCCGAAGCTTCAGAGGTGATGCCCTCAAATGCGCAGGGTTCCAAAAACTGAATGTTGATTTCAAATTTTGCAGCCTGGTTCTTTATAGACTCAACTCTGGCTGCGCTCAACCGAAGCTGGTCCTCCAAAAGTTTCACACTAATGGCTGAATGGCCTACTTCGCTCCTCAGAATCTGGTCATCAATGGCCTTAATGTGTTGTATTATTTCTTATTCATCCTGATGTCTCTTCTGCAACATATCCACAAATGAATTGTGGTCTGGAAAATCATCCAGCCTCTGCTCGGCCTCTATCTGGCAACGGTTGTATGTAATAAGGATTCTTCTGAAAAATTCCATGCAGGCTCCCTTTGTCTTCTTGACTGCTTTCTTGAAATCCTTTGCGGTGTTAATAGAAAATTCTATTAAGTCATAATCCTGCTTGAGGGCCTGTTTATCTTTTGATGGCAGCTCTGCTGGAGTTTCTTCATTTTTTTCCAGCCTTGCCATTCTTGCAGTACAGACTTCCAAGACGTCCTGAGATCGGTCCACAAAGTAAGAGGTTTCCAAGATTTCCTCCAATCGGCCATCTATCTACAACACTTTACATCTCTCCTCTTCAACAGCAGTCTGTAGCTGCAACATCTTGGCCTTTTGGGCTAGCACATGCTCCTTGAAGGGTTGTAGACTGACCTGCTGTTCTCTTGCTACTTCTAGAGCAATTGTTAGGGAAGAAATCTCCTCTTGATGTTTCTTTTCCTACTCTTTGGTGTGCATCTCACTGGCCTCCAAGATGATCTTTTGCTACTATTCTATCTCTTCTACCTTTCCCTGCAGCTGTTCCTTTTCCATCTTCAGCTCTTGATATTCTTTCTGCACTTTCTCCAAGAATTCTTGTGTTGTTTCTCTGACCCGTCTTTCTACTTGGAGGGCCTGCAATTCAGCTTTACAAGCCTTTATCTTCCTCTGCATGTCTT
This sequence comes from Pseudotsuga menziesii, assembly GCA_001517045.1. Classification (NCBI taxonomy): domain Eukaryota; kingdom Viridiplantae; phylum Streptophyta; class Pinopsida; order Pinales; family Pinaceae; genus Pseudotsuga; species Pseudotsuga menziesii. The sequence goes on from LPNX010716346.1 coordinate 80,200, forward strand.
CATGCTTCCGCTTCAGTCTATTGCCTTCCTCTCTCTCTTTCCTCAAGGTGTATTTCAATTGAGCAGAGGATTTCTTTGATAGCTCCAAGTTTGTCATGATCATGTCCACATTATCTTCCGAAGCTTGAATCAGTGCTGCTCCGGCTCTAATGGTGAATCTCGGATCCTAGTCTGTTCCCAACACAACAGGTGTATCTATGATCATCTTTCCGGGCAGACTTCCTGTCTCAAGTTTCCTCTCTGTTCTCTTCACTATCCTCTTTGTTTCCCTATCATAGAAAACAATGTTGAAATCAGGGATTTCTTCACCCACCCTTTGTAAAAAAGGGACTAGCTTGAGTGTGGGGACCATGGGTGCGCTGGAAGCAGGTACTTGTGGGTCTTGCACCTTGGGGTTCTGGGTTTGCCCTCCAGCTGTATCAGAGGCTGACTGTTCTGTCTCTGTCTATGTCAGCTTCATCCTCTCTGCTTCCTGCTTTTGTAGCTCCTCATCGAGCTTCCTTTTCTTTTCTTCTTCTTCATCCCTAGCTGCTTATTCTGCTTTCTTAGCTGCTTCTTGAGCAGCTCTTATTTTCTCTTCTTCTTCTGTGTGTAGCCATCCTGCAGCTTCTTGTGCCAACCTCTGGGCTTCCTCATTTCTTCTCTTGGCTTCTTCCTCAGCTTTTGCTTGTTCATCTCCCTTCCCACCTTTGGTGATTATGTTCTTCTTGAACCTCCTCCTTAAGGCTGTCATATTCTGAGCATTGCAAAAGACAGATTCTTCCCTATCCCAATGATGGGTGTACTCAAAATGTACATTATTTTCTTTACAATGCCCAGCTACTTTACCTTGGGAGTCATTACGATGGAATGACATCTCGCCAAAATGAAAACTTTCTAATTCTTCTACGAATTCATCATCTTTCTTCACCTTAGTGAACCTGAAACTTCCCAACTTGAAGGGAAAAGGAGGGTAGGTAGTCTTATTGTGTTCAAACAGAAAGCTTCCTATTCCATCCAGGAACACTTGTCTGACTGCCTCCTTATGAATAATGTAATCAGTTGCGTATTTAGGCAGCAGGGAAGGTGCTCTCGAACCTCCAAACATCCTGAAGTATAGGCCATTTTCAGTCAAATAGTAGTCTGCATACTCCTCTATCACTTGTAGTGCCTCCTCTAACATACAATCACACTCCTTCAGGAAAATGAGTGTGTATAAGGGCATGATAAAGTGTTCACATACTTCTTGATAATGGCTGTGATATTTGTGTGCCCACAGCGGTTTATAGGCAGCATAGACAGGCATTCTTTCCCTATCCCAGATGCACCTGAGTCCGGGGAAAGGCTGATTACACAATATGCAATCGATGAGTATGGAACTCATATAGAATTTTGATCTCTTTTGATGCACTCCTCCCAAATCCGAGGCCATGCAAGCTTAAAGACTATTTGAGACGATGCTGGCCCAGTTGAAAATTGTCCCCTGGGTTGCAACATAAAAAATGATGGGTATCCATTCCAGTTTGAAGAGCCTGCCATGGGCTCTCCCAAAAATCCTATTTAGCATTAAAGCTATGAACCTATAGGGGGGCCTTAAGCTTGTCGTATCGTAATCACCCGTCGGTCTATATCTGTAATGTTTTCCCTGCAACAGCATCTTTTTAAGAGTCTCTACTAGGTCCATTCTAATGTTGTTCAGCCAATCATCAGATAAAAATAAATGGGCTTCTGGAAGGTGGTAAGCCAACACTACATATCCAGGGCTATATGCAGCATAGCCCTGTCTTCCAACATTTTCCAGGATCATTGTTGTGACATCTGCTCAGGGCAGAATCCAACTGATTACTTCAGAGCACGGGAACAGCTCTGTTCTGGTGGCTATCTTCATCAGTGAAGATCTTTCTATGTTGGCATATATGGACTCTTCTTCTAAGCCCATGTCAGGAACCTCTCTACGTGTGATCAGTCTATATATTCCCCCCCATTGGTATTCAGGTTCAACACCAGAAATACACTTAGTGTTTTCGTATATATATTCAGTTTTGGTGACAGTTTCTACTTCGAGCTCTTCCTCGACCACAGGGGCCTTCTTATTTTGCCTCTTTGACATTGTGAACTCTTCCTGCCATAAAATTGTAACATTAAGCCATTTTGGCTGAGTGACAAACTTGTAGACATCAATGTGCAATGCGTCATTTCTTCTATGTTTAACATGGTAGAAATCAGTCAATGAAGCAGATATATGCATGTATATAAGCAGAAATGGCCTAACAACCAGAACCATTGAAACACAATGTGCAGTGTTTAGTGACTTAGTCTATGTCTAGCATGATGAAAAATAGTTATATACAGTAAAATGTGCAAGCTACCACTGCTGTATGATATTAAACCATTCTATCAACTACATTCGAGACGGAAATAGATCTACATTAATATGCAACAAATTTCAGCTTTCTATGCACGCCATGGTCATCTAGCTGTGCGGTACAGACAGTAGTAGTTACGCAGGTTTTTTCAACTATGCCTTAACAAAACCATGCCCATGCATTGATGTTCAACAAACTAATAGCAGTGGCATATCCCTTTCAATCGGCTAGGGATTCGACGCCGAGCTCGAATGGGGTTGCGCGAAACCATGAAGGTGAATATGGCTAGGGTTTAAATGATGCAGGTAGCATAAAATCGGGACCAACCGTCCAAACCTCGAGGAAAAGGTCACGGCGAACATATTCCTACCCACAATATTATCCCACAAGGCAGTTTGGTGCAGACAGCGTAACGGCCATCCGCACCAAACCCCCTTATTTTCTACGTGCAGGGTTGCACAACAACGACGGTGGGGAAAACTGCTATGCGGGTCAAAATGTCCCCCCTCCCCATGGGCAGCTACGCCACAAAGAACCATAATATATACATGCAATTACGGGGAAAGAAACAGCTGCAACACCTAACCGTGGAAAACGAAACAACCAAACGCTCAACGGAACGGGGAAAGGCAATAGAAGCCTACCTGGAACTGACGTGTAACCGGCGTGTATGGTGGGACAAAGACGGCCAGGCTTCCACAGTTGCCACCTGGATGCGAGTACCGGCAATGGGGTCCAAACAAACTCAAGTGATCGACAGCACGATAACGACAGAGCACGGCAGTTGAAAAATAACAATAGAATAATAAACCCCTCAACCCCGTATATATAAGGTCAACACTCGCGGTGGGTAACATATCGGATGGCAGACCGCTTTTGGATCGGAGACTGAAAGCCAGCTTTCTTCCGCAACGGCGGACAGCCAAAACGCTAATCCATCCGCATACCATACTTAACGGAACCTCGATAAACTATTCGTCGGGACCAAAGTGAAACTGGAGCCGCAACGGCGGAGTCGCAGAGGGTAAATCGATCTGCAACGGGTAAAATCTGAATCGGAAGCAAAACGACTCCACATCGGAAAGGCTGGTGCTTCTTTCATCCGTAACGGCGGAACCGTAAAGCATACCACCGTCCGCAACATTGGGACTCGAATCGAAAGCGACAACACTAAAGGCTCGGAGAGTTTATAGCTTTGGCAGCTGCAACGGCGGAGCCACAAAAGATGCGGCCTTCCACAACGGCAGGATTCAAACGACTTAGACATCCAAAAACTATAAAACTTTCCGCGGCCGCAATGGCGGAAGCCCACGACTTACGGGATCGGGAAAAACAATGAAGCGGGAGCAAAACCAAACATTGATCGGGAGAGATTGCGATTTGCCGTCCGCAATGGCAGAAGGAGAAGTGATACAAGTTCCGATGCCAAAACACAAAAGCAGCCGATGTGAAAACAAACAAATCGGAAAGGAAGTCGAAGTCAATACCGATTATCCATCCGTAACGGCGGGAGGAAAAGCAAATACCTTCTGATTCATCCATAGATTCCGCCGATTAAAACCAATGTATCGGGAGAAAATTCAAAGTCAAGACTCGCTATTTTGCCGCAACGACGGAAGCTTTAACCAAACAAATTTTCGATTCGAACATGCTGAAAATGCATCCAAAGGCAGCGATAAAGTCTGATTAAACATTATATTGCTTCAAGCATCAGAGGAGGAATCAAAACAATTGGTAGATCAATCCAAGCATAAGAAAAGTCTTTCTGAAAAGTTCTCAGACCAAATCAAAGAAGAAAAACAAACTAATCCAAGCAAAAGGAGGGTCCAATTTTTTTTTGGAATTTTGGGAAAATGTTGCAGCTGCAACACGATGCTAATAGGGAAAAACAAAAACTCAGAAATAAAGCCAAAAGAGCAAGGGTTGCAGAAATAGAAGAGAGAATTGAAGATATAAGAACAAATTTACATGACACTGTTGATGAAATGGAAATTGAAAATAGGGTACAAGAAGAACAAATGGAAGTTGAAGAGACCATTGTTGAAGATGTAAATAGTGATTTACATGTTAATGTTAATGAAGTCAATATTGAAGATCAAAACCAAGATCCAGAAATTGGACCTGGTATGTATATATCATGTATTTTCAAAATTCATTTTTTATAATGAATTGTATTTTTGGACATTTGTTAAATTAAATTTAACTTGATGTATAGGTACTTTCACCATTGATGATGAAATGTTAGAAGACATTGATTGCGACAAATATGGAGAAAAATTACCCATACATGTTGCACGATATCGTGCTAGAAAAATTTATGATGATATTCTCAAGGATTGTTCAATAGCAGGACAAGTGCAAATTTTGAGATGTTTATTGGTGTCCAAGAAGTTAGAAGGTGCTACGTCATTATTGGGTATTCACAAGGCAACAAAAGAGTTGAAATTGAAACATAATGTGATAGAAAATATAGGTGATGCAATAAAAAAATTTGGAAAATTCAGAAAGAAAGATACCAATGCTGCACGTAGAGCAATTCAGACAGCAATTGTTTTAGCTAGTACTAGAAAAAAATGTTTGACAACACAACTAGCACAAGCAATTAGAACCTCAAGAAAGAAATTATACAAACATAGCAACTTCAAAATCCAAATAGATGAAAATGATGAACTTGCTTAATGGGCAATTATTTGTAGAAAACCTTACAAAGAGAGAATGGGAGGTGGTGTTAAAGATATTGTACATAAATATTGGTTGGAACATGCTCGAGTTTCACCAAATTCAAGGGATGTGTATGACAAAGATTATCACGAAATGTATATGAAATCCATCCAAAACATATAATGGAAATGACACAACTAGAGTTGTTCAATAAATTCAAGGAGGATCATCGTGGAATTAATATGTCGATCAGTACATTTGTGCAACAAAAACCATGGTATGTTATACCTATTACTATATGTGACACATGTTGTTTTCATTATCATGTGCAATTTCAGTTATATTACAACACGTTTCTTGAATTTGGTAAAATGTTTTGGAAAAATTCACCACCTCTGCCCACAGTACGTGAATTCATATCTCAAACTCTATGTGAGAGAAATCATGATGAAGTATTTTATAATAAGAAATGTGTCAATGGAAAACATTTTCATGGTTGTGGAAATCTTGTTTTATTCCACAATTTATACTCTATCGATAATGATCAGTCGCTTTCAAATGTAACCGTTGATTGGAGAAGATATGAATACAACAATTATTCTACTAGTTCTAGTGATGCACATTCTAAAATAATTGAATTGCGAGAAGATAAAATATGTGTGACACGTTTTCTCAAGAAATTTGAAAGTGAAATTTATAAATACATCAAGCATTCACATAGAGAACGATGGCAAGACCTTCAATTCAAACATTCCCGTGAAATTTTTCTAGCTGGAACAATTTTGTCTATGGTTGATTTTGCAGAAAACTACACATTTGTTGCACAAAAAGAGATTCAAAGTGAATACTATCATTCTGACCAAGTTTTGATATTTGTCCATGTTCTATATAGACATTCTCAACAAGATGTTGATGGCATTGAAAGCACGTGTGACAATCGAGATGTGATTAAAGAATATCACTTTTATATCAGCAATGATCATACACATAATACACATTTTGTTCAACATTGTATTGAAATTTTTTTCTATGATTCACTAAAAAGTCGTAAAGTTAAATTCAATGAACATTGGATATGGTCGTATGGATGTGCAGGACAATTTAAATCTTCATGATCATTTTTTTGGTTATGTCGACTTCATAAAGAAATGAACATTAAACATCGCTAGAATTTCTTTGAAACTGGACATGGAAAAGATGAACATGATGGTGCAGGAGCATGCGTAAAAAGAGCACTTCAGAGATGGAAAATGAACCATTCTTCTAAATGATTCCATTTAGCTGCAAAGGTTGTCCAATGGTGTAAATCAAATCTAAGCCATGATTGTAGTCAACAATCAAAAGATGTGCGCAAGTATGTACATTATTTTTTTAATTTATATTAATTGTCAATTTTAAAAAATGTATATACTAACATTGAAGTATTTGTACACTAACATTAAAAGTTGTCATTTGTGATTTATCATTTATTATGTAGGTTTTTTTGGCTTGTTGGGGTCCAAGATATAGATAGATCAATACCATATGAGGCTAGCACCATACATGGGACTAGAGAACTTCACTCTATTCAAACAAAATCCTTCCAAAACGTGTTTGCATTCGACAGTAGAAAGCAATCATGTTTTTGTCATATTTGCACTGAAAATGTTGAATCTACAGAAGTTTGTGAAAACATAAATAACAACTACGTAAAACATTGGAAACACACAGAGATTAATCCAAAAGGGAAAATGGCACTAGCAAGCATAGAAGAATTAGAATCAGAAGAAATAAAAATATCATCTGATGGCGATAGAATTTCAGATCTTGTTAGAGAAGGTAATGATGTTGTTGATTGTTAAATTTTGTCCATCACCTTATGTTTATATAGTCAATGTAATTCACTTTAAAACTCCAACGCCAATTGTAATTTGCACAGGAGATGTTTTCACTGTGATTACACCTTTAGACAACAACGAAAATGTAAAATATTATTTGATGTGATGCACTAAAGGAAAAATGAAGTTATTGGAGGACGACAATGGCAATGGATTTACATACGAGAGAGTGTCCATCATTTTAAAAGGCTATTTTTTGTAGCAAACCCGTATGAATAAAAATTATGTCTACTTTCAGGATTATGAACGTGATGTTATATGTTGTTAGTATAGTCATTTAGTATGTGCATCTCAAATAAAATTGGTACAAGTTCCATTAAAAAAAACTTAAAAAATAAAAAATGGAGACTATCCAAATATGACCATTAATGGATAATTAAGCACGGCATTCCATTGCGATGTTTTTAACTATATCATTTCTTGTTTTATGTTAAGATTGGATATCATGCTCAAAGATGGATTGATTTTTTAGAATTCAAAATAATTGTGTACTTAGTCATTTAGTATGTTACCTTATTAGAAGTCATTTTAATGTTACCTTAGAAGTCATTGAACTTTAATTTATTAAAATTCAGAATCAAGTTGCTAATATTACCTTAGTAATAAAAAATATTAGAATTCAAAATCAAGTTGTTAATGTTACCTTAGAAAATTTATGTATTGAGCTATAATTTATTAGAACTCAAAATCAAGTTGCTAATTTTACTTTAGTAATAAAAAATATTCCTATCAAAACTTTCTAACATTCCTAACATTTCCTAAAATTCACTCATACATTCATATATTTACGCCTATCAAAACCTCCTAACATTACCAACATTTCCTAACATTCATTTCTAACATTCCCCACATTGATTCCTAACATTCCCCACATTGATTCTTAACATTAGATTGCATCTATCAAAACTTCCTAACATTCCTAAAATTCTCAACTTTTCAACACTAAAAATATGTTACATCTACAAACATACATACATTTACTAATACATACATTCATATATTTGCACCTATCTAAACTTCCTAACATTCCTAACATTCATATATTTGCACCTATCAAAACTTCCTAGTTCATTTCCTAGCATTCATGTATATTTGCACCTATAAAAACGTCCTAGTTCCTTTTCTAACATTCATTCTTAACATTCATGTATATTTGCACCCATCAAAACTTCCTAACATTCCAAACATTTTCCTAACATTCATTTCTAACATTTTCTGGACATTGATTCCTAACATTCCCCACATTGATTCTTAACATTAGATTGCACCTATCAAAACTTCCTAACATTCATAAAATTCTCAACATTCATATATTTGCACCTATCAAAACTTCCTAACATTACTAACATTTCCTAACATTCATTTCTAACATTCCCCACATTGATTCCTAACATTCCCCACATTGATTCTTAACATTAGATTGCACATATCAAAACTTCCTAACATTCCTAACATTCCTAAAATTCTCAACATTCATATATTTGCACCTATCAAAACTTCATAACCTTTCCTAACATTCTCGATTCCCACGTTCACTCCTAACATTCCCCATGTTCATTCTTAACGTTAACATTCCCCATATTCGTTCTTAACATTAACATTCCTCATATATTCATTCTTAACAATTTGGATTGCGCCTATCAAAACTTCCTAACATTCATAACCTTTACATATACATGTATATAATCCAAAAAAAAATATCTAAGATCAATATATGTATGTATATAATCCAAAAAACAATATCTAAGATCAATGTATGTATTTATATAATCCAAAAAAATAATCATGAACATGTGAGTTCAATGTATATTTATATGATAATAAAAATAGTCATGAGCATGTGAGTTCAATGTACATGTATATAATAAAAAAAAACAATCATGAACATGTGTATAATCCAAAAATTAAGTTCATCGATGTCCGAATCAACTACAATATATATATAACAAAAAAACAACAATATAAATAATTCTCTAAATAGAATTCCACCACTATCCTCCACTAGGGTCTTCCCTTGGACTCATAACAATCTGCAACATGTATAAAAATAGATTATGAATATCATAAATTATTTAAACAATTTTAAACTAAAATTGAAAAATTGAAAAATTAAACTAATATATAGTAGAACAATACAATTATTAACAAAATTACCTCAAATTATCTATCATTCAATGGAGTCTTCCCTTTGCCTCTAAAAGGTGGAAGAGACCCAAGCTTCAACATGTATAAAAACAGTTTATAAATCTTACAAACTATTTTAAACTAAATTCAAAAAAATAAAATATTAAACTTACAATTCCACCACTATCCTCCAATGGAGTCTTCCCTTTGCCTCGAAAAGATAGAAGAGACCCCAGCTTCAACATATATAAAAGCAATTTACAAATGTCAAAAATCATTTAAACTATTTAAACTTATATATCAGAGAACGATTTGGGTAATAGTACATACCTTGAAGAAGAAACAAGTAAAAACATTACTACTTCCGCTTCCTCTAAATTTTATGTGTAATATCAGTCGTGGAGTAATTGGATTTATAGATTTGATCAATCATATCTATAACTCCAAATACTCTGCGACCCATATATACAAATAAAGATAAATGACCATTCTTTATATCAATGACACTGCAACCATAGATGATAAGGGAGAATCATCTCTACCACTATCGCCACGTCGATGATCAGATGAATGTGAACTATACAATAATCTTGAATCCCAAGGTGAAGTCGATAATCTTTGATTTTCATTTCGGACACCAACTCTTGAAGAATCTGATGACCTCCTACGCTTCTGTCTCAAAGGCTGCTCTCTTTCCATTGGATATGATATCTACAAGTTTATACAAATATCAATTTCTACATGTTAATTAATTAACTTCAAAGACCTAGCTACTATAAAAACTAAGATTTCAATAAGGACCTAGATATCCCTAATATTATCTAATAGTTATTTAAATGACTATAGCTAATTTATTATCTATTTCCATTTGATATGATATCTACAAGATTACACAAATCAACTCATATCATATTCAAATTCTACATGTTAATTCCTCATCTTCAAAGACATAGCCACGAAAAAACTAAGTTTTTAATAAAGACCTATATGTCCTTAATATTATCTAATATATCAACTCATAACATATTCAAATTCTGCATGTTAATTCCTCAATTTCAAAGAACTAACTACTATAAAAACTAAGTTTTTATTACATAAATGTCCCTCATATTATCTAATAGTTCTTAAAATGAAAATAGCTACACTATTGTTGGATGTATGAGAAATTAATGTAGCAATCTCTATGATTTTGATGTGTTTTAGATTTTTAAAACTACGTTTTTAATAAAGACCTAGATGTCCCTAATATTATCTAATAGCTCTTAAAATAAAAATAGCTACACTATTGTTGGATGTATGAGAAATTAATGTAGCAATCTCTGTGTTTTTGATGTATTTTAGATTTTTAAAATTAATGGAACCAATATCATCAAATATGAAATTAAAGCTACATTTCTTTATGTCAACTACAAATATTTTCGTTATTCCATAAAATCATAAAAAAAATCCCTTATGCTAAGTAAACTAATCAGAGTCAGAGTTGATGAACTCTGCATGGACAGAGTTCATCAACTATGTCCTTGTGGACAGAGTTAAGTTCATCACTCCATGTGGACAGAGTTTATCAACTCTGTCCATGGACAGAGTTGATGAACGAATATCTTCCTTATAATACCTATGAACTAAGATTAAAATTTTAAAAAATGCACAATATCCTAATATAATAGTAAGTATAAAATGTAAACTAATAAGCATTATACAAGTTATATGTTTCTTTTATGATTTAAGTTAAAAATACATAAGATCACAGAGATCGGTAATCAGAAAATTTGATGTTTTATGTGTAATAATGTTTTTTTGTTTATAATTTATTTAAAACGTACTAAAATACGTTTTGCTAAGTAAAGTTATTAGGGAAAGAGTTGATGAACTCTGCATGAACTACGTTTTACTAAGTATAATACATTTTTTTATCTATTTGGACAGAGTTGATGAACTCTATCCAACTGGACATAGTTCATCAACTCTGTCCAAATGAACAAAGTTGATGAACTGTGTCCAAATGTGGACAGAGTTCATCAACTCTGTTCATTTGGACAGAGTTCAACTCTGTGCATTTGGACAGAGTTGATGAACTCTGTCCAAATGTATAGAGTTGTTGAACTATGTCCATTTTGACAGAGTTGTTGAACTCTGTCCATTTGAGTTCATGAACTCTATCCATTTGGAGAGAGTTCATCAACTCTGTCCACATGGACAGAGTTCATGGACGACTACCTTTGTCATATACATATTAACTAAATTTAAAATTATAAGAAATATACACTACTAATTAACATATGCAAACTTTAAGTCTGCAATACTACGACGAAAAACAAATATAAGCCATTGACTACAACAAGAGATAAATCACATATTCAATGTTTCGAATTATAAAAGGAATTGCATAAACATTTACTTGACAAAGGGCAGCACAGCAAGACCGGACCATGGACAGACCCTCCAAGAAAAGACCACGAACACCTCCACGAAGTGACCTCCATGCCGAGAGGAAACCAGACATGTAGCGGGGTGCCAGGATGGCGGATGTACACGTCAAGTGGCAGGGTGACGTGGATGGGGATGACGGGCAATGACCAACAAATCGGGTGGTGGGAGAAGCACAATAGGATGAGGACAAATGACTGCAGGAAAAAACAATGAAAATGAGGCTGCAACTGACCTTTTATGCGGAACAATTATTCGGCCGAATACGTATTGAAACGATGGTAAAAATTACCGGCCAGCTATGCATTCCATCAAATTAAACGGTTCACCGTTAAAGGTTATTCGATCGAACAAAGGATTCGTTATTCGGCTGAATAACTATAATTATTCGGCCGAATAACTTCATTATTCGGCCGAATAAATATAGTTATTCAGCTGAATAACGTCCGCTATGTTGTTTGGGCACCCGATTCTCACGAAAGTGTTACCCAACTTCACGTTTTCACCCAATAATGATTAAAATATAATAAAGGTACTTTTGGCTCAAGGTTAGGCTAAGGTCGTATTATAACTCCTTTAGGGTATCTACATCTCCCTTCTCTTCTCACTAATGAATTCATAAGTCCCCATTCTCTTCAACGTCTTCCTCGCCATAACCAACCGTATTTTATATTAATATTTCAAAATATAACTTGTTTAGCCTTTTTAGGAGTTACATAATTAGAATTTACATTATGACATTAAGGATTCAAAACTTGGGTAGTACAACAGAAAAAATTATCATCTCATTTTATCCTATTTATTTGGAGCAACTACTAGGCTCCTTATAGCTAGGATTTGTGTAGTCTACTACTCCTAAAGAAAGCACTCACTTGTTGTAGTATATACTCCCATTTCCCTCTCTCTTTGTTATGATCTTTTATCCTCCTTTGTTTCACAATTATATTCATCTTATATACACTTTTCATGGGAGATGCATTGAGAATGCCTTCATTGTTGCACCTTACAAAATGAGTTATCTAAATTCTTAACCATTGTTTCCTCAATTGAGAGCATTAATGAAATTTCATTATACGTTTTTTTTTTCATTTTCTATGCCATTCCAATATAGATTAATATTTCTATATCAAGCTCTATGTAACATAGGCACAAAGGGACTTGCAACATTTTCTCACTTCAAGTGATGTGGTGCTCTATCAAAGTGCACAACTACCCTACTTTAGTCAAAGATAAATTTTAAATGACATCGAACGAATGGCCACTTCACACACAACTTGGATAAAATCCAGAAAAAAATAATAACATGGATTTTATTCAAATCACAAAGAAAACTTGCTCATTTGATTTTGAAAATTAGGGGGTGTCTATATTCCCTAATTCTGCAATACCTTTTCTTCAAAACTGTTCATGTTCATTCCACTCTAAGGATCCTTGATGAAACTGTCAAATTTCTAAGGAACCTTGATGAAACTCTAAAATTTCTTATGTGGTTCATAGGTATTAAGTTTTTTTTTTCATTTGTAGGGGTTGTGGTTGTTTCTTAAGCTTTGGAAGTTGATTAAAAGAGATTGAATAATAAAAATCGTGTCTACCAATACTCCAATATCATGTGAAATTGCAAATATTCACCTAGAGGGTTCATAAGAAGCCCAAGTAAGAGTGAGAAGGTAATAGAATCGAGCGAGAGGAAAATGCTCATGGGTACCAAGGACATTGAATTCCATATTCAAGTGCCATTTTTGTACATGCCGAGAGGAAGTGTACAATTGTAATCAATATGGGTTAACCCACTATTAATTCTACCTTGACCAAAAAATTATCACAAATCTTCTAAGTTCTAGTAGGGCCAATTATGGCCTTTTTTGTTTTAGAAAAAAATTCTTAATTAACTGACATGCGTGGCCTCCACATGGCTGTCACCACAATAGTTTCCACTAACATGCATGGCCTCCCCATGGCCGTCACCGCCATTGTTTCCACGACCTGTACCACCACCACTGCCATGATTTCCACTGCCTGTACCACCGATGCACCATCACCACAAGGACAACCCGAATCATGATGTCACCATAAGGAAAACCCAAACCATGATGTCAATGGTGTTTCTCACTAGGCTTTTTCATTTGAAGGTGAGATTTTGCATTTGTAAGTGATCGTTAACGTTTTGGAAAATCCATCTCTGCTGGTGGGCATTTCATTTTTTTCTGCTCTTTGAGTGGATGAACTTACCAGCGTTTCATTTTTTTATGGTCTCTATGTGGATGAACTTTGTATGCATTGATACTCTCTACACATCCCTGTGCATTTCCTTTATTTTTCTCATGTGCGATCCAGTTGTTGAGTTTTATGTGGGTGTCTTCCAGCAGCTCGTGTAGGCATATCCTCTTCCTTAGCCAGGAGAGAGTGCACATCTTGTGACCGGACCTGTTGTTTATGATCATTTTTAATTTATGCAATGACTCCATGTAGATGTGCTATGACCAAATCACCTTATCTCTGTCCATTGGATGCCAGGTTAAGTGATTGGTTGTTTATGATAATTTTTAATTTATGCAATGACTCCATGTAGATGTGCTATGACCAAATCACCTTATCTCTGTCCATTGGATGCCAGGTTAAGTGATTGGTTAGCTGACTGGCCGTAAAAGTAAAAGAAACCTGGGAATGGAATGCCTTGGAACTCATAATTTTAAAGGGTCTTGTGCCAAATAGGATACATCTAATAAGGACAACGGGTATTGAGCATAGGATTTTTACATAGCAGGAATATGCATGAACTAGGTATTAGTCATGAACTAGGTATGAGTAGATACAAGAGTTACAGAGAATAGAATTTAAACATACCTAGAATTTCTCATACTAGTCTGTCCAAGCCTCAATAAGAAATATTATGGATGTCTAGTTGCACATTATCCACTGCATCCAGGGGTTATTAGTCTATTTTTGCTTCTACGGCCTATGCCTTCACCCTACCAGAGACGTTGTAACAAGATATCGATCCAAAAAGGAGGAAATTGGATCTGAAAAGGAGGAAATTGGCCCCGAAACGAACACTTGTACTAAAACAGATGAAACTTCTTCTTCTTATTCTTAGCTTGGTAACCTGCGCCTCCCTTTGTCTTTGCACTTCCTTTCCTGGCAGGGTTTTATAAACAACTTGATTTCTGTTCACTGTTGGAGAGATTCACCCTGTTCAAACTAGAAGCAGATTCACTTGTTTGAAAGATTGACCGTTCGACCATCCTGATCTTTTATGCTGAAGGATGGTGGCACCGATCCCTTTGAAACCTGTATCACATGTAATGAACAAACCCAACATCATTCTTTATTTCTGAAATGTATTGGCAGACATAGAATGAGTGGTTGGAGTCGAAATTTTTTCTAATAAATCCTCCATGTGCATCCGAATACCCAAATCACATACATTGTCCAGTTCTAAGCTTCAGGTTTCAATTACTCTGTCAGTTAACGACACAAGTCAAATGTTGTCTTTAGATGGGAAATCAACTTCCATGTTTTTACAAATGAGTGTATCTGCTTGAAGGATTCTGATTGCAGTAAGGACAAATATTTAGAGATGCAGTGGTTCAAGCTCACCAAAACGGGTGGACAAAGGATGACGATGGCTTGGAATACATCGCTCAGGTATCCTGCAACTTCTCTTTCAAAGTTAACCCGTGCAACAATTCAAATTCAAGCTTCCTGCTAATTTGATTTAAGATGGTTGATTTTCTTATCGAGGATCGGTTTGCATGTGTTCATGGACATGGACGCATGCCAGGTGCATTGAAGGTTCATTGTTCTCCATAATTACATGTGCAAAGACACGAAGAGATGGACAATGACGTGTGACAGGTTAGTTGTAATATTTGTTTGTTGTGACTGAAGTTTACTTTCCGTCTTGTCAAAACATATACAATGACTTATTTAAAACATTTGTTCAAACCATGGCATGGCAGCACTCTCCATTGACACACTTAATAGATACACAAAGAAAACAAAAACTGTGTGGGTTTTTTTGGAGTAGTTCCCGGTAAAGATGGGAATCACGCCCCTAAATAATATAAAGGCAATAGAACATAGATCTTGTTGGAGGATACGTATCCTATATGTTGTAGAATGGTGCGGAGGTAGGCCTTATTCTCTGTGCAATACCTCTTAATCCTTTCTAGGATTATAATAGGATTATTACATATGTAATAACGATTCATTGGGGCTCGCTGTCACTAGTATAAATCTTTACTCTGTTGCTAGGTTGTCTGTTTTATAGGGCTTAGAAACCAACAAATACGAAGGTGATAATTAATCAATGGTTTGGGTAAACCACTATTCTGCCATTCTATTGGGTTGTACCATTCGGTCAGGACCTGGTTGTGAGGTGTAAGAAAAATAAGCTTTCTTACGAAAAAATGTTCTTAAGTTAATTGAAAATTAGTTTGTTAAAAAGTAAGAAGTAAGATTAATTCTAGTTTAGGGAACAGGCAAGGATTAATTCCTTCCTTAGCTTCATCGTTGCTTTAGTTGGAAAGTTCATGTTTTCATCGTGCAAAATTGCAACTCCTTACCATATCCAAACTTGTAATTCTAGATTAATTCATAAATAAAAACAAATGTTTATAACGGGACCGTATTTTAACAATTAGAGTGCAGCTGAAATCAGTATTGTTAAAGTGACTTTCTTCTAATATGTTGGAGACATAAGAGATACATTTTTTTATTTCTAGATCAATTTTCTTATTCAGTGGTGTATGACACTATGAGTGCTATATATTCTTCCAATTGTCTCCAACAGATAATTGATTTGTCTCTTCTAGATAATCATTTGAAAGTACATTCCCTAATAAAGTATTCACTCGATCTGGAAATCTTGTTGCTATGTCTAATAAAGTAGTTATTGATCGTGTACTGCAACACTTAGGCATACTATTGGAATCAATCATTGTAATTTGATCAACAACAGAGTCTGGTAAGGGTGACATCGATCCTTCTTTGGACAAGCCCCACCCAAAGGAGCTCAAGAATGATTGCACAAACTTAACGGACACCACAACTATAGTGTCAATCGATCCTGACAGCTCCCTCACTTTTGACAGCAATTGTCTCTTCCAATCAAATGTTGCGCTTCTCATCGACTCCATTATAAAAGAAAAGATTGTTGAGAAGCCATTGCAGGAAAGCAATTTTTTTGTCAATTTTAAGAACTCAATTCACGGATGGGAGAAATCGGCAGCCTCACTGCCAAGGAAATCAGAAAGCATTGCGCCTTTGTGAACTGAGGAACATGACAATTCCTTGAACATAAATTCTACTGCCTCAATTTGTGCAATGATAAATTTGTTTATAATGATAAATAGGTTCAAGATCGTTGTAAACAACAATGTTTGGCATGAGCAAGGATGACTACCAGGCATTCGTAATGATAAATAAATTCAAGATCAATGTAAACGCTAACCTGGACAAGAACGAGGACTTCAAAATTATATATAGGTTCAAGATGCGGAGTGAGCTAGCTATGGAGCAATCCTCCCTCCAATCCTCCCTCCATCGGACGGAGGGGAGCAAAGTCAACGTCTTTGCTCCCCTCCCTCCGATGGAGGGAGGATTGCTCCATAGCTAACTTACTCCGGTTCAAGATTGTTGTAAATGGTAACACGTGGCAGGGAAACGATGAGAACTTGGAATTCTCTGCAAAGGGAATGACGTATGCATACTTCCTTGCGAATTGGCACACAAATCAATGCATACATCATCCCTTGCTGCCAATCAAATGATACATATTTTTTTAATTAACCAAAAATACAATAAATCAGAGCTATAGTTAAACTTAGCACTCAGGAAAAAATTATATCATTTGCGGTAGCGATAATTGATCTATGTGATTGCTTTATATATATCGTTAACATAAAAATATATATATGTAAATATAAAAAACTTTTTAAAAACTCAAAATAAGATAAAAACTTAAAATTCAAGCATTAATATATTGTTATAATCACTAATAAAAATATATATATTAGTATCGACCAGGAAGCATAGTACTGATAGGATACGAGGGTGGAAAAGGACCAAATGAAACAATGTGCATGGTGGAATACGTAAAGGGTATGGGCATGGAAAAGGCCCAAATGAAACCATATGCATGGTGGAGTGCATAGTCCGAATATTTAGAAAGTTACTCAAAGGTTATTGGATTTACAATATTAAAAATGGTTACAACTTACGTTTTTTCTTCATTTGTTTAACTGAAACTTGCTTGCTCACATAATCTTTTGAATACTACTCTATTTATTAAGAATTGCATATGTACTCCAAGTACAAACTGCACCTTTTTATTTTATTTTACGAGCAATAGCTATGGACAAGTGAGTTTAGAGATTTGAGTCTCTTGATCGAGTTATGGATTCAATTACATGGTTATAGTAGACAAAGTGACTTTTATTTTTTTATTTTTCATTTCAATGAATTTTTATCTCCAAATTATTTACTGATTTTTGGGTTTAATTTCCAGGTCTATAACATAGGCCATTTTATAAAATTATGATATATAACAGAAATGCCATCTTGGAGAAGAAATATCGCTTGTTCAATTATCTTATATATACCTTATTTGATTGCGATTTTAATTACAAATGATGTGAAGTCTATACTTACTCCACAACTCTGAGTGCATTACACCGTCTAATTTCACAATGTCAAGTATGTAAAATTGTTCATATTTTATTATTATGAACGCTCCTAATATAATGAATCCATATATGTCGATAATTCTAGAGTTTTGATATAATTCGATACAATGTTTGTGATTACTACTCTGTCACAATTCAACCCAACAAACAGGTATAATCAATAAAATAAGGGTTTCTTGCGGAACTGTTTTCAAATAAGTTATTAAAAAAAAAACATTTTTAATTTCTTAGTTTAATTGTTTTTTAAATACAATTTAAACATTATTTTGAAGTTTGACATATTTTTTTTAATAGTTGTTGCTGCAGACAACAGAGATGTAGATAATAAAAGAGTGTACTAAAGGATATCTCTTCCCAATTAAACTCGTTGAAAAAAAAAATTGTTTTAGTAAACGATAATAATTGTTTTACACTTGCTCGAGATCCCAACAATACATGTGGCATTGTCGAGAAAAATGGCAATACTTCGAATACATATTGACAAATTTTTTCAATGAAAAAATCTGAGTGAAAGAGATCGAGAGGATGGACAATGCGGGTTGTCAGGGATCATAAACGTATATAAAATTTTCTATATGCGGGGGAATCCCTTTTGTTATGGATTGTGTTCTTTGGTGAAATGTCGCTCATGGGGGCGTGCATTTCCAGTTCAAATTCTAGTGCTAAGTTAATTTCAAGCACGGTTATCAACTAGCAGAACACATGAAAAAACACTAAAAAATGTGAGTTTTTCACTTTCACAATGATTTTTGGTGGTGAGCTTGCAATTCCATGTTGCAAGTTTGTATGTGATATTTTACTTCTCCATGCTATGAAAAACACTAAACAAGAAATAGATACTTCCAACAAACATATTCAATATATAAATAGTCTATGCAAACCTACCAACCTCAAGTAGGTATCCCTTCCACGCAGCACTTGTTTATCCTTAGCTATAATTGTTAATGTTATCTACTAATACTTTGTTATAAATGCAGGAAAATGATAACAATGAGATACGGAATTTTATACTCATATGACTGAAAAAATGATGTCATTTTCCTTGGCTCCATTATATCCCCTACAAAGTGAAACTAATATTTTTGGATCTCATAAGAAAATGAAGAGAATTCTACAAAGGTTTAATTTAATTTATGTGTGTTACCAATTTAGCATTCTATGGGAAACTTAGTGTCTTTAGTCTCCAACCCAATATTCGATATTTTCTATATTAAACTTAGCAATATTAAACTACTATACCAATCTGTCGTAGCAAGCAACTCAATGCCCAATAATAATGTGACTGGAAATAAAACTTGTAGTTATAATCTAGCGAGAATCATGTGGGTATTCTATATTTAAATGCTTACATTTATTACAAAGCCCATTTTTCATGCATGTGTTAAGAGCTTGTAAAATATGTATGTCAACACGCTTTAGAATTCTTTTGTTTAGTGACCTAGATTTGTAGTTATTTTTTGTAAAATATTGCTCGATAGAAGTGAGTTGCTTTGCGTTTTCTTTTTTGATTTAATTGATTTTAATAGGCATATTTTGTGGCTAATAGTTTACTTTTGAAAGCTACAATATAACATGTTAACATAGTCTTTGTATGTTAGGCTTACACAAAAAAAATGTTGAAAGCATTCATTGAAGACTCTAGAACAAGGAATTTTCACATTTATAATTGGTATGGTTGTATAGATATAGTAGCTTCTCTATCAGGGTCAGTGCAAGAAGATGAGGGACCTTTTAGATGCAATCCTAGTTTTCAAAAACAAGATCACGTTACCAAAAAATACAACGCGTTTTTGCTACATAGCACTTGCTATGGTTCAACCCGAGCCTGACATGTCATGGGACATGTAGGATAGGAAGCCATATCGCGTACGCATTATATAACTACAAAACGTGCTCGCGATATGTAGTTATAAAACGCGTACGTGATTTGTAAAACAAAAAAAAAAATTAAATACACAGGCCCGAAACCCACGGCCCATTTTAACAATCAAGAACACGAAAACGAAGGCCAATTGGAGCGTTTTGGAACAAGTTAACTGCTTGGGATTGTTGAAGGAGCTGATTTAGGTTGAGGGGAGGAGATTTCACTGGTGAATTGTCATCCAACAAGGTAATTCAATCACCCAAATCATTCTTTTTTTTGTCAATTTTTAACCTATAATTGTATTTTTTAATAGAATCATCAATCCAACAACTCCCAAGCTAATGTTTGATGGATTCAAACTAAAATAGGCTATAAGAATAAAAAACATCATGTCTAATAGATATTTAATGTTCCAAAAGGCTAGAAATATATAAAACAAACACAAGTATAATCCCAACTTGCATAGAATTTGATGGACAATGCAAAGTTTGAATTGGGATACTAGTGAGAGTGCCCACCTGTAACATGCATAGTCAAACCTTCAAATGCAATGATTATGCTGGAATTAACACAAAGTGCAATAAAATTTAGCAACTATTTTCATAGATAGGTGAATGCAAACATTTTAAGATACATAGTGAATGAGGGATCCAAATGTAACAACCAATATAATCATCAAAATGGAAGAAAGAGGAAATTGTGATCAAAATATGCAAGTTGGACCCTCATCTTGATCAGAATTCCATATTTAACAATCCTTTGACACAATAAAAAACACATATGACTATATAAAGGGATTGTAATTTCTAGAAGAATATCAATACTCAACAATACCATGTGAATCCATCGACCTATTCATTCTGAATGTCCCAGACATACAAAGAGTCATATACAACTGGAGTAAATTTATAAGCTATAAAATCTCACAACAACATTTAATTCAAGAGATCTACTTGATCCTGAGAGTTGAATGAAAGATAATTTATAAAGTCATAATCACCACGAAATGTTGAGGAAAGATGACCACTCCATACATCAGATGCTTGAAATTTTGATTGGTTTTTTACATAATGTCAGCTTTCTGACATTTGACTACCCATATCCCCAGATCTCCCAAGGGATTATCCTATAAACATAATAAAGAAAATTAGAAACATGTGAGACCCTAGGTCTCCCTGAGATCCCTTGATCTAGCAAAGACATAAATGACTTTACTCAAACAGTCTATGCCCATGCATCACTAGGTTTATCAACCATTTTTTAAAATAGCAAAAACAATGGGTAATATATTTCTACATGTCGAGTCTCTAAGCTCATCTACAATCAATTGTAGTCCAGTCCACAAATTCTCCATTTTCCATGTAACTTTTGGTTGGTTTCCATGGTTATACAACAATGGAAATGGTGAACACCCATGAACTACCTAGAGTGCATTGTGAGAGTGTTCCCAACCATGATCGAGTCAATTATATTTAGAGGATATGGTGGTAGCCCTGTACCACCCCTTTTCTTACCTCACATGTCCTAATAGTCCCTTGCCCCTTTCTTTTACATATCCAAGGGATGTAAAGGCCAAAACATGTCAAAATAGCACTCCTA
>LPNX010716346.1:104722-109722 GCA_001517045.1 Pseudotsuga menziesii
ACTTAAGTCAATGCTCAAGTGTAATTTAATAAAACTAAGTGCAATGCATGCTTCACATTTCATCAACAACCAACGACACTATTCAACAAACCTCATGCACCCAATGACTAATCACTCAGCATTAAAGGAACTACAATAGAATCCAAAGACTAAGAACCAACTTTGTGAATCAACATGATTTGAAGCACAAGTCCACCGGATTTGAAAAAGTTTAGTTCGACATTAGATTGATTCTGAATTGAGTTGTGACAGTAAGATAAGATTAGGGTTAGGATTAGGGTTTCCTTGGTAGGGTTATGGTAATGGGTCATGCATGTTAAACAATAAACCCTAGTTAGGGATAGGGTTTTCCAAGTTTGGCCTTTGTTGGCATGAAATGCATTGTCCAGCTTTGGCTCTCAATGGCGTGACTGCATCGTCCCTACTGATCAAAACCCTAGCTTCAGAAACCATTGTAGACAGAGGTCATCAGGAAATGGACAGGAGGGAGAGGCCCCCCCTAGCTAAAATCCCATGTCACGAATCCAACGGAATTGACGATTCGTCGATCGGAGGCCCGAGCATCGATCTATGGTGAGTTGCAGGTCACCTCCAGATACCGTTCAGGGACACCTGGTGGACTTGGGCCCAGTGCACAAAAACCCTCACGGAGCAGCAATTTTGAATTCCATCAACTCCTGCTAGTGTGTTTGGGCATGGGAAATATGGAAACACCAACCACATCCCCACCATCCGTGGCTTTCCAGCTTTGTTCCTCATTGGCGTGACTACATTGTCCCCTACTGAGTGAAACCCTAGCTTCAAAAACCCCCGTAGATGGAGGTCACCGGGCAATGGAAAGGGGGGAGAGCCCCCCCCCCCCCCTAGCTAAAATCCCATGTCATGAATCCAACGGAATTGACGATTCATCGATCGGAGGCCCAAGCATCAATCTATGGCGAGTTGCAGGTCACCTCCAGATACTATTCAGGGACACCTGGTGGACTTGGGCCTGGTGCGGAAAAACCTCATGGACTAGCAATTTTGAATTCCGTCAACTCCTGCTAGCGTGTTTGGGCATGGGAAATATGGCAATATCAACCGCATCCCCACCATCTGTGGCTTTCCAGCTTTGGCCCTCATTGGCGTGACTGCATTGTCCCCTACTGAGTGAAACCCTAGCTTCAGAAACCACCATAGACGGAAGTCATCGAGCAATGGACAGGAGGGAGAGGCCCTCCCCTAGCTAAAATCCCATGTCAGGAATCCAACGAAATTGACGGTTCATTGATTGGAGGCCCGAGCATCGATCTATGGCGAGTTGTAGGTCACCTACAGATATTGTTCAGGGACACCTGGTGGACTTGGGACCGGTGCGCAAAAAACCTCACTAATCTGCAATTTTGAATTCTGTCAACTCCTGCTAGCGTGTTTGGGCATGGGAAATATGGAAATCCCAACCACATCCCCACCATCCATGGCTTTCCAAATTTGGCCCTCGTTGGCATGGATGCATTGTCCCTTACTGAGTGAAATCCTAGCTTCAGAAACCACCGTAGACAGAGGTCATCGAGCAATGGACAGGAGGGAGAGCCCCCCCCCTAGCTAAAATCCCATGTCACGAATCCAACGGAATTGATGGTTCGTCGATCGGAGGCCCGAGCATCGATCTATGGCGAGTTGCAGGTCACCTCCAGATACAGTTCAGGGACACCTAGTGGACTTGGGCCCGGTGCGCAAAAAACCTCACTAAGCGGCAATTTTGAATTCCGTCAACTCCTGCTAGCGTGTTTGGGCATGGGAAATATGGCAACGCCAACCGCATCCCCACCATTCGTGGATTTCCAAATTTGGCCCTCATTGGTGTGACTGCATTGTCCCCTATTGAGTGAAACCCTAGCTTCAGAAACCACCGTAGACGGAGGTCATCGGGAAATGGAGAGGAGGGAGAGCCCCCCCCCTAGCTAAAATATCACAATTTCAAGTACACCAATGACCCAACATGTCAGCCTCCCAAAATTTTCTATTATGCATATGAAACATTAACTTTCCAAAGCATGAGAGATTCCAAATTTTGTTTGTTTATTATGTTTATCACTTAATATTTTCACATGCATGATGTTTACCTACTTCACATGTATAATGTTAGCGCATGTTACTTTTGAATACTTCATATGCATAATGTTGATGCATGTTACTTTTGAGTTGTTTGTGTCAATATTAGTAGGTTATTTTCTTCCACTTTCAATGTTCAAAAAAACATAATCAACTAACTACAAAGTTAAATAAATATCTTATTATCTTTTAAGTAGAAATTAAACTTCTCAATAAAAAAAATGAGATGAAATTCCAACACTACTAGGCACTACCCCTTTGGCAATGGACATGCGAGTATAAGAGGTGAGTTGTCAAGAAGGAAATTATACAAGCCTTAAAACATAAGTTTATCGTTGCAGCATCTTGTTTCCATCATCCTAGTTGTATATATCAGCTGAAAATATTGACAATATTACCTACTTAAAAAATTAGGGTTTTAGTCCTGTAAGAGAGCCTACAAAGAACTTTGATAGGTATGACCTACAGAGGTACATGTATGTATTGTAATGTTATGTATATCCTGTGAATGAGATCTTGAAATGTTCATATGATTGATATATATGGTTTATTGATCATATGTAAAATTTGACATGTTCATTAACTTAACATACAAGAGAACTTTTGGCATATTTATAAACAACATTATGGAAAATTTTGCATATCAAGAACACAAAATTGACATATTCATAAGAAACATACATGGGGAAATTTAAATTATGATACATACCTCATCATGCTAGATCCCACCTATTATCATACAACCAAGCCCTCCAGATAATCTCTTATAATGATGGTCTCCATTTGTCTCTCGTGCTCTGTATCCGGTAAGAAGTAGAGTACCTTCGATGAATTTTGGCTAGGCATTGTTCGTACCTGGAGGTTTGTACCAATGATTAAGTTGGTAAAGTGATACACACTTGCAACTGGTTTGGAATCCCTGTAAACATATCCACCCTTCTTTCTTACATTGTTGTCATGTGTAAGGTATTCACCTTTAACAACCATAGACCCAGTGGGAAAGCGGTTGTTTTCATCATCAGTCGTGGACATAATGAAGGTTTGCTTTCCCTCTATACAACATGCCAACTAGTAATCACCACCCCATTCACTATATTTTGAGGCAACCACTGCGTATATGTGTCCTGCATAGTATGATTGTAGGCATATGATCAAATATTTTCCGTGTGATACAAGGCCATTAATGTGAGTTTCAAGACTATGTAAATTTAACAAAAAAATGTTAAGGAAATGCATCATACCAGGTTGTACAAGGTCTGATACATGATCAAAATCTATAGAAATAGACGATTGGTCTTCTTCCAACGGAGTTAACTCAACAATTGCATGCTGATCAAGTGGAAGTGATATGCGATCCTATCCATCAACCCAATCCAATGATTCACACACATCCCAGTCACCATCACAACAAGGCAGGAAAAACAAGCAAGTTTTCTGGTCCAAATTTCAAATACTGGGTTATCAGAACTTCAAACCAAATGAAATCTACGAGTGCCAGGAACAGTCTTGCATTCCCATGCATGTGAACGATCTATGTCTACCACCTCCCCAAAAAATCTCTCCACATGTCTCTTTCTTGTGGATTCTACTCGCATAGCTTATTCCTCTCCCATTACTGACATGCACCACCTGACTATAGATTGAGCATTTCGAACAATAGATATTGTAGATAATTTCAATTCCTCTCTTCATATGGCTGTTTTGACACATGCTCCAGCTCCATCATGCTCTCCTTTATCATGCCAAGTCTCAAAATAGTCCCACATATGTGGAACTTTGTAGTCTTTATGCAATGAACACAACCATTGAAATATGCGTGCATTTTTGAACTGACCAGCACATCCATTAGACCAAATACAGTGTCGATACATCTGTATGTTCCTTCCCTTCAAATGATCATAGAACATGATGAAGCAATGACGTACATAGTGGAAGTCATGGCACCTATCATCACTTATGTAGAAGTGATATTCCTTTAGATTTTCTCTTTGCTCTTCACTACTATTTGGGCCATGCCTATATGTGATATGCACCATCAAGGAAACCTGCTCAGAGTGATAATACTGACTTTGGATCTCATTTTTAGGTTGTAGAGTGTAGTTCTCGGCAAAATCAACAACTGAAAGTATAGTACCATGAGGAAATGTATCTCTGCGTATTCTAAACTTCTCATCATGCCATCGTGCCAAGTGGACATGCTGAACATATTGACATGTCTTTTCAATAAATTCCTTGACGAAGACACTAACTTGTACCTGTTGACACAAAATGATTTCAATATCAGGTTTTTTTGTAAGTAAGGAATGAAATGCAACTATTCAAACATAAATTTATAGATAAATGCATGTACCTGAGATGTCACCAATTGTATTTTTTTGCTTTCTTTCCCTGGGACTATTTCATAGCTGATATATTTGAAACTTTTCATGTCTGTAACCATATTCCCAAATTCATTGCCTCCAGTCTCATGCATACATTGGCTCAATAATGCCATTCCAGCATAGTTGGATCAAGTTCCATCCAAACAGGATTTTGCAAAGTAAGTTTTCCCCTTAGGCCTATTGCACATGATACTATGAATGAATTCTCTTGATGAGGTCAGTGGTATTGTCAAGGAGCAATCCTGCACATGGTTAGTATGCAACACACGACGAATGTACACAAATGTTTCATAGTAATATTCATATTCTACATGGTATCTACAACAACAAGTGTTACGAAGAGTATTTATTCTAACATACCAGGGCTTACATTTCTCAAAAGATCTTTGCCCCAAATTCAATTGTCTATGTTCATTCCTAAATTTCTCATATAGTTATGTCTGTGTTATATCAAGAAGATGCTTAATATGTGGTTCACGGTCCTTTGAACCACTTCTCAGTTTTAGTACATCCTTCTGGTTTGAA
>LPNX010716346.1:114722-188634 GCA_001517045.1 Pseudotsuga menziesii
GGCGATTGTGATGATGATGTTCATGATGTTGATGGTGGTGATGATGATCTTGTTGATGATCATGATGATGATGATGATGAAGTTGATGATGATGACGATGGTGATGAAGATGAAGATGAAGATGATGATGATGATGATGATGATGATGATGAAGATGAACATGATGAAGATGATGATGATGAAGATGGTGATGATGATGATGATGATGACGATGGTGATGAGGATGAAGATGAAGATGATGATGATGATGATGATGATGATGATGAAGATGAACATGATGAAGATGATGATGATGAACATGGTGATGTTGATGATGATGATCTATGATCAATGATCATGGTGATGATGATGATGATGGTGAAGGTGAAGATGAAGATGATGAAGATGATGATCATGTTGATGATGATGATGATGATGATGATGATGATGATGATGATGACGACGATGGTGATGATGATGTTTATGATGTTGATGTTGAGGATGATGATGATGAAGATGATGATGATGATGATGATCATGTTGATGATGATGATGATGATGAGGATGATGTTGATGATGATGACGACGACGATGGTGATGATGATGTTCATGATGTTGATGGTGATGATGATGATCATGTTGATGATAATGATGATGATGAAGGTGATGATGATGATGATGAAGATGAAGATGATGAAGATGAAGATGATGATGATGATGATGAAGATGAATGTTATTTTTGATTTTACAAATCGTGCACATGATTTGTTTGCACATAACGCGCATGCGTTTTGTTTCTATACAACGCGCACACATTTTGTTTAACTAAATTGTGCTCACGTATTCTTTAAATTCAAAACTTTATTCCCTCCAAATGATAAGGTCAATCCTCCACCCATGCTTTCATGGAATTTCTATGCCTAGGTGTCTGCTTTGTACTTTGCTTCGGATTCAACATGCCTGTGCCTTGGAGTATGATAAACCATGGCTAATTCAGCATTATATCCAAATTTTCAATATGCTCTTTAGTGGTTCGTCTGATTATGTTGCACACCTCCATTTTTTATGAGATTTTAGAAACATATATGGTTTTTTTTGTAGATTCTAAATATGTAAATTTTAACATGAATACGTAATTTTTTCTATTTTTTTATTATTTATCTTCTGTCATCACTCCTCAACTAAAAAAACACACTGGTAGTGTTTCGTCCATATCTCTTTCGTTTCTCAACCATTTAAAAAAAAAATCTATGGTGCACTAAAGAACACCAATCTCTACATGCTATAAAAAACCCATTTCCAAGTAATTGCATTAAGACATTCAAACACTGCACCCACAATTGATGTACCATTTTCGAGGTTTGATCTCTTAGATAATTAAAAATAAAAATAAAAATATTATTTTTATTATTGGAAAAATAGTCGTGCACTAGTCCTATATGTTCTCTATATGTATACCGGTTTTCATATGTTTATTCCATCATTTAGACACTCAGATGCTGCACCCACAAAAACATATACCTTATAATTTGTCACAAAAATAAAAAGTGCCCATTAAAATTTATCTAACTTTAGATAGTTAACAGCATTTTCAATAGAAAAAAAATATATATTTGGAAAGGTCATTTAATTTCCTACATTTCTTGTTTTTTACTGATCGCAAGATTCATTGTGTAAGTGTCTCAAAATATCCATGCAAGTTGATGGATGTTTGTTTTTTCAGTTTTGTATTGCATCTAACGTGCCAAAAGAGACCCTCAACTTCTTGCACACACCCATCACCAAAGCAATGGTTGTGAAATAAGTGAGATCGATTAAAGTTGCAACTTGTAATATTTCATATTTTCTCCCCAAAATTTTCATATATTCTCATTGTTTCATATATTTTGATATATGCTTACTATTTTGAAATCCTTGTTGATGCATGGATCCAATATCTAATTTAATCTAAAGGTTAGTCTTTGATCATCTATTTGCTTGATACATGATTGATTGAATAGGTTTCCTTATGTCATGTCCACCTAAGATATGTTCATTTTATTATTTTGTGTCTTATTCCAGGTTTATGGGAAGGAATTATCTGGAAGAGTGTTCTTATAAACCCTTTATGTGTCAATCTTCGAGTAAGTGTTTTATGAGAAAGGGAGATAAAGGACTATAGATTGGTATTTGAGTGTTCCTCGTCTATAATGTTTTACACCAAAAACATGCTAAGATTCTAGGATAATATATGTATCAGTGTTAGAGGGATGTAGTCTGCACAAGATACTTTCATTTTCACTAACCAAATATGCAATCCTACTCAGACAATTGACCATTTTATTGTTGGTACATGTGCCTCATCTTAGTGGATGACCCCTATCTTCAAGTAGCTGAATTTTCTTAGTTTTGGGTTGTTGCAAAGGAAAACCCATTTTCTTTATTTTCTTTATTACATTGATTAATAGTGCACATTTACACATCACACATGAGATTTATCCAAGATTTTTAAAGTGATGTTCATATTGAATATTTTTTATTTGTAATTTAGAACATCATATATTAATAATCAAACTGAAATATACCTCGAGGAGCCATTACAACATAGTTCCATGCTTTCATCCTAAGCTAAAAAACCCTTGATCTGCCTTTACAAATCCTGAATTTCCAAAAGGGCCCCATTACAACATACATAGCCCATATATCAAAAGCACCCCTACCCTGACTAAAGCACATGGATTTGACCTACAAAACCATAATAATACCACATATTTGAATATGATAGAACATAAAGGACACTACATAGACCCCTATACATCGACGCGGAACAAAAAGAAACACTCATTATGAACATCAAAGCCTGTTATGGAACTTGAAATCTTGACGAAGGTCCATCTTAAGAAATAGTCGGTTCACCAGCAGTCGAAACCCTACCATCTTTGAAATGTGTAAGAAATGGAATGCCAAGGTGGTGGGATATAACATCGATTTTCTTATGAATCAGTCAATAGTCCATCAAAATGTTCCTTCCATAAGTGAGTCGGGATACCATCGCTCAGGCTCTTTTCCTCACATTCCAAAAGAATTTGTCCAAGTAAACCCTTTATGATCCAATACATAGAAAAAACACACTCATATAGGGTCAAGAGGGTTTGAGTTGAACCCAAATCTATAATCCAATCCTCAATAATTGCAAACTCCTCAATATGATTCGCCACCTTTAATTCCTCCTAGATCTCCTTTTCCACTATCTTGTCTCTAATCTCCTTAGGGATGGACGCCTTGTAACTCCAAGTTGCATGGATCATTCAAAGTTTCTTGTAGTTAATTCTCTTATGCCCCACTCCACTCTTTCCCTAGCTAGCCTATTTCACCTCCATATGGTCATACCTCTTATCAATCTACCACTTCCACCCACATGAATCTACTTCCTTGCTCGATAGAATCATTTCCTTGAACTTCCTCCTACGAGCATTGTTCTTATTTATAGGAAAATATTCTAGCATGCTGACCTCAAATATAAGGCCATTTATTATCCCCCAACATTGAATCCACACCCAATCATTATTTCCTATGTACCAGGAATGACCGCCAAATAGGAAAAAATCCCCGCATGACATTCACTTATAGTCTTCACCATGGACTTGTCTAACTAGGGGATGATTTCGCCTCTATTTCTCGCTGGTTTTTACTAGTTCCTGGCTATGAATCTTTACAAAAGTTTCAAAACCTACTAAAACATTTCTATATCTTGCAAATTGTGGGTGCTTGGGGTTTTCATGTCACCTTATTTTATTTATGCACTTAAAATCATCCAACAAACAACAAAAATTACAAGATTTTGTGAGTTAAATTAACCAGATTACAGCTAAAAATCAACCGAAAAGTAAAAATCATCCCCTAGTTAGACATCTCCCTTCACCATTACTTATCATAACTTCTCTCGTACCTTCTTCCTCTGCACCACCCACTTTCTCAAATTATTTCCATGATCTTGATATCATCAACCTGCATGCATAGTTAAAATCCATTCTTTCACCACGTGGCTTCTCAAAAACATCCACATGCTATCATAATATTTATACATCGGTTGTCCTCTCCACCCACATCTGAGATGTTCTTATTGAATATTGAACACTATAGATTTTTATTTATTATGTATGCTTGAATAGACATATTAACATGTGTTAGTTATTATGCCTAGATGTAGCTTCTAGAGATTGAAATCTAGCGCTACTAGTTTTTTGTGCATCAACCAGAATTAGTTTACCTGAAATCCTTCCTAAAATTGGTATTCAAAAAGTGTATATTGAATAATTCCTTCATCTACAACAGTCGTAACATAGATTTTGGTTCACATTTGATTGTTGAAAATGCACTTTGGTTTTCATGGAACTATCCTTTTGTCTATAATGTGTGTTATGTCCTTTGACGTTTGGTAAGGTTTCCAAGTTTGTTTATCACTATGGAAGGGAAAATTCTCCAACAAGGTTCACAACATGTGTAACACAAAGGTAATTGTATTTGCATCTTTTTGGAAAATATTTATCATTTCAATTTATCCCAATTATTTGGAGCAAATGCTAAGGTCCATATGGATAGGATTTTTGGAGCACTCTCCTAGTAAGGCATTCATTTGTTGTAGTATATACTTCCATTTCCCTCTCTCTTTGTTATTTTTAACTCTTTATTGTTTCACATTTATATTTAGATTGTATATATTTTTCATGGGAGATGCATTTGTCATGCCCATATTGATGTGCATTACATGTCAAGTTATTTAAATTATTTTAACCATTGTTTCTCAGTTGAGAACATTAATGAAATTTCATTTTTAAAACAATTTTTTCTCATTTCTATGCCATTTCAATATAGATATATATTTTTATACCACCCTTTATGTAACACATGCATAAAGGGACTTGTATCATTTTCTCACTACAAGCCATGCGTTTCTCTATCAAAGTGGACAATTACACTACTCTGGTCAAAGACAAATTTCAAATGACATCGCCCGAATAACCACTTCACACACAACTTGGATAGAATCCATAACAAAAAATTATAACTAGGCTTTTATTCAAATCACAGACAAAACCTACTCATTTGAATACAAAAATCAGGGGGTCATTGTGACCCTTTTTTTTACAATACATTTGCTTCAAAATAATCTATGGTTGTTCCACTCCAAGGTCCCCTCGTGAAAATGTAAATTTTCTTCCAAGTTTCAGAAATATTATTGTTCTCTTGTAGGGGATATAATGGAGCCAAGGAGAATGCCATCATTGTTTTCAGTCCTATGTTTCTCATGCTAGAGATATAGTTTACTAGGGAATAATGAATTATAGTTGTGTTGAGGCTTGGAAATTCGCAGGCAACAACAGCAAGGGATTCTCCCCAGTCAACGTTCCCAACTAGCCCATGACTGTTTGGTGTAGGGAATCCGTCCGGTTTGCGATCCGGCTACCGTAGGTCAAGTAACAAAAACAAAGAGTTTTACCGGTTGCGGCCAGGCCCACCGCATATATATTTGTATTTTTTACTTTAAGTATGATATGCGAGTGCCTATCTAAGATGCAGATTGATAAAGAATGCAAGGAGTGGTCACAATGTGATGCGCAGGTTCTTACCTCTTGTCTTAGACTCTCTCACATCTAAATCACACACAACTAGAAAAAAACAACACTAACTAAGTTGTCCCTAGGGAGCAAGATATTAATTCATGAGTAATGTAATACTGTTCACATGTTAAGATAAATCACAGATAGTTGTTCTTAGAATCAAAACACATAAACATGAATAAAAATATACACAACAAGATATCTCATCAATCGTTAAAACCTCCATTACTCATAGTGGAAATTATCACAGAATAAACTAGAGAACATTCAAATGAGAACATAGGTTCAGAAAGTTAGAACGCTCTCACAATTAATGAAACACAGTTGAAAATGAAATAGTTCCCCTTCAACATTGTTCATTTTATCACATTCGAACATTCCACACAACACCTTCTCCAACAGGAAAAATTTGTAATTTATTATTGTAAAACAAATTAGTTCCTCTTACAACAAATGGTTCACAAGTTTCTCCAGGGGAAAAAGCCCCCATTCCCTCTGACTTTCCTATCTTTATTCAAAACCGTAAAACCCTTTGGGTTTCCCCTCCTGGGTGACCTTTGGGGTCCCCAAACTGTTTAATCTCACAATTTTGTCCTTTTGTGAGTGCTCATGATTCATATAATGCATTACATTTCAGATTTATACTTATGAGTAATTCATAAAACGGGACCAGCTCAGCAACTGATGAACCTTTTCCAAGCCTGGGCCTCTATTGCTATTGATTCTGCTTTGTTTTTTATTTGTCCTTTTTTAATATCCCGTTGATCTCAGAACATCTCCGCCTATCACTTTGCAGCCAACTTCCTTCTGCTTTGTCCTTCAACTTTGTCGTCTTTGCAGCAGTAATATGGAGAATCTTCTAAGTCCGTATGCATTTAAAACAAAAATCATCATTAACTCGAACTGCATCTTTTCAACAAAGGTAAACCATACTAAAAATAAAACTGATCATCAAAATGAGGCCTTGTACTGCACTCTCGTCGTGAAAACCTTAACAAGAATCAGAAACCACCGCCGCCCACAAAGGGGGTTAAAAACTCACAAAATGATGGGAAAAAACCTTATCGGTGGCTCAAACCATTAAAGCATCGGCAGGATAGTCTTACTCACAGCCACAACAGTGGGCTTCAGACGGAAAACGAGTTCCGTGGGACCATTAAGTCTATCGGCGTCGAAAAGACTAAATGCCAAAGCATCAGGCGGAAAAGCTCCTTGTCGGCGAATGGAACGACATAAACGTTTGGAGGTTAGTGCATTACACAACTGTAATGGTGGAAGATGAAAATACTACAGGCTTCGTGGAAAATAAACATGTCGGAAAAGATCGTAACAAAACATCGGTGAGTGGAGTAGTTATATGGCGGACATTTAGTACGCCCAGGAGTCGCAATGGCGGAAAGCAATTAGGCTACAGCCTTCAATTAAAGTCATAAACTTTTCGATATGGCGCAGAAACATCATGAAAACGTTAAGTGTTTGGAAAATCTTGGGGTTGTGCAGCGGTCTAAAAAGCTTGTCTCATCTCCAAAACAGTGGCTTCATAAAGATAAAAAAAAAACCCAACTCAAACTTCAACCAACCCCCTACAGCGCAAAGCAAGTCAAAATAATAACATCATATCATCGAAAAAGTCAAAGCTATCCGTCAGAACAATCATCATTCAGCTTCCGCAACGGTGGCCCCATAGGGAAATATGGCTCCAACGCATTGTTTAAATGACCTCCGAACAACCAAACTAAACAAATGTTAAGTTCCAAAAGACTTTCGGCTGGGCAACGATGAAAAAGTTTGTTTCACCTCTGAAACAGTGGCGAAAATGAGAAATAGACTTCTGATATCAAATAAAGAAAGCACAGATCAAAGGACAACATTTTCAAATCAAACTTCAAATTCCACAACCCAAAGCAGTTTCAGACATTAGCAATTTTCCAAAAAGCATGAAAACAGTTGACCTCAAAACAATCCAAACTTGTAGCAGAGGGAAAACAAAATAGAGTTCATGGATCCAAACAATTTTAAGCAAGATAAAATTAAAAGGAGGGTCCAAAATTTCAAAAATTTGGGAAAACAGTTGCAGCTGCAACAATTGGCGACTACCTGGTGAACCTAGATATCTAGACAATTTCTTCCTTAAGTAACAGACTGTTTGACAATAAAACCAACATGTTGAATTCTTCTAGATGTCTGGATTTCCCAAATGGAAAATACATGTACTTTTAATCATTGATGATAGTCTAATTTAGGAGAATGGAAACCAAGATAACTCTTTTGAGGTAAAGAAGATGATTTTCATTTATTACCTCTGTCTTCAGGTAGCTTCTAGCTTGGACACCACAAGATTGTAACATATGGTAAATAGGAATATTCATGTGTTACTCATTCCCATTCCATTTTGCACTTTTTTGTGCTTTTATGAGTCCTCCTGCATGCCTTTGTTTCTGAATTTTTATTCAGGCTCCTCTATCCATAGTGTCCTTTTGTGTGAGAGATGCATTTGACTTTCAGCTCACGGACGGAGAAGAACTTTGGAAATTTTGTACTTAAATGATTCAGTACTTGTTTTGGTACCTATTTCTTTCATAGGAGTTTTTAGACTCTTATATGCCTTTTGGCTTTCAATTCTTGGCATGGGATCATTTATATATAATATACTGTTTACCTTGCTTCCTTTCCATGGGTATTTTGGTGTCACTCCCTAGGACATTTTACATGTGAGATGGGTGGAGCCTCGAAAGAGTATTCCAAAATTTTGATCCTGAGTTATTTTAAAAGGATTAAGTAGGACTTCAATGTGTTCATAGCCATTTAGGAAAACTGTTAAACTAGAAGAAATTCTTTCAGATAAAACAATAGTGCACAGTCTTATAATCAAGGATTTTAGTTAATCTAGAATTCTGATGCTCTCCATGCAACCAAAAGTTTGCCCTTTTTATTGAAATCAACCAAAATCTAACTAAAGCCAACATAAATAAAATAAATCAAAAATAAACAAACAAAGCAAATTATTTATGTACAAAACAAAAGAACAAAAACAAAAACTCAGGAAAAATAAGGTTTGAGAACTAAACCATTTATTGGTAAGTTCTCTTCCCACCCCTATAAATATTGCAATTTATAGGTTGAGGGGCCAAGTTTTGCTGAAATTTGGAAAGGGCCCACCCATAACTGTTGGAATTTTGTGTGTTTTCCTTTCTCATCATGGGGGTGGTCCCATTTGAGAACCAAATCTCCCACCTCGAATTCTTTAGTCCCGACTTTGTGTTTATCAAACCATCTCTTTACTATCTCCTGTTGTTGTTTAAAACATTCTCTGGCCTTGGATATAGACTCTTCTTCCTTCAAAAGATTATGTATCCTTATCTGCAATACTTCATTATCTGATCCTCTAGATTCCTGAGTTGTTATGGACGAGGGTAGCATGATATTGGGGGGTAGAATGCCCTCTTTTCCATAAACAAGGGTATATGGGGACGCACCTAACGAAGTCTTGGGGGTGACCCTATCGGCCCAAAGAGAATTTGGTAATGCTGAGTGCCAACTCCTCTGATTTTCTATCACCATCTTTTTTAAAATCCTAATCAGATTCTTGTTCGTAGATTCAGCGAAACCATTTCCCTGTGGATAGTAATTTGCAGAGTAATGCAATTTAATTCCCTTCTCATGAGAAAATGTAGTTAATCTAATCGAGGAAAAGTAAGTAGCATTATCGAAAACTAAAGAAATTGGAACTCCAAACCTGGAAATAATATGATCTTGCAAGAAGTCCATGACCGCATCTTCATTTACTTTATGCAACGGGATGGCTTCGACCCAACGAGTGAAGTAGTTGGTTTCCATCAAAATATATTTGTGTTGCAAGGAAAAATTTAGCTTTATGTCTCTAATGATGTCCATCCCCCACTGCTCAAAAGGTTCTGTTATCATTACAGGCTTTAATGGTCCTGCTGCTTTAACTTGTCTTCCACCACACCTTTGGCAGATGTCGCACTTTCTAACATGGGCATGTGCATCTTTGAATAGTGTGGGCCAATAGTATCCAGCTCTGATATTTTTATGTGTTGTTGTATCTCCAGAGAAATGTCCTCCAGCAGGCCCATCATGTAAGTCTATCATTACCTTCTTCACATCTTTTTTCTCTAAGCATCTAAGAAGAAATCCATCATAATTCTTTCTGAATAATATTCCTTCAACAATCTGATATGAGGCTGATTTAAGACGCAGTGCTCTTCTTTGATTATAATTCCAATGTTCTGGTAACAATTCCGCATGAAGGTAATGCACAAGGTCTCAATACCAGGAGTCTGGAGCTGTGAAAAGAGGACATACATCCATCAAATGTAACTCAGCTTCGTTTTCCCAACTCTTTTCTTCATTGTCTTTACTTTCAGTCATTAGTTTGCACAATCCCTGTCCTTTAACTATGGAGGCTGGCTTGAATTCGAGGTCATACTCCTGTAGAGATGTTACCCAGTTGCCTCTTCTTTCTCCTAACTCCTTTTGTATGAAAAGAGACCTCACAGCTGGGTGTGGAACTATTACCTTTGTCTGGTTCTTAAGTATATATGGTCTGAATTGTTTCATTGCTTTGAACACTGTGTAAGCTTGTTTATCCACAGCTGGGTAATTCAATTCGGCCCCTTGCAGACCAGTGCTCATAAATTATATGGGGAACTCATCACCCCCACCTTCCTTCTCGGTAAGCACAACTGCTAATGAATCATCAGATGCGAAAGTGTACAAAATAAAATCTTTCTCAAAATATGGAATTTTGAGGGAGGGTGCGTGCGCGACAACTGTCTTTATTTTACTAAATGTGTTCTTCTCTACATCAGTCCATTTGAATTGTACACTTTGATTTACCATCTGCTGCAAAGGTTTAACAATTTGAGTGAAATCTGGCACAAACCTTCACATGAAATTTATTTCCCCCATAAATGATTGCATGCCCTTTTTATTATGGGGTAAGGGAATCTGTTTGATGGCTTTGATACTTTCTGGGTATATGGAGATCCCATTCTTAGAAACCACGTGACCCAACAACTTACCTTCTGTAACGGAAAACACGCACTTCTTGGGGTTTAGTGAGATACCATATTTTCGGTAGCGTTCAAAAATTTGCTTTAGATGAAATGCGTGTTCCTCTCTTTTCTTTGACAATATTATGATGTCATCGAGGTATACTACAACACTACGGCCAATAAGACCATGGAAAGCTATATCCATAGCCCTCTGAAAAGTATCTCCAGCGTTTATGAGTCCAAAGGGCATCCTTCTGTAAGCAAAAGTCCCCCACCTGGTTATGAATGTCGTTTTAAGTCTGTCTTCTTCAGCTACTAATACTTGATTGTAGCCTGAGAATCCATTTAATAAAGAGAATAGTTCAGAACCTGAAACCATTTGCGATATCTGCTCCATGGGTGGAACAGGATATTTGTCTTTATCTGAAGCACGATTTAAGTTTCTAAAACCCACACATAGCCTGATTTCTCTGTATTTCTTCCTTATCAGTACTAGATTTGAAACCCATTTCAAGTGTCTAACCTTGAAGATAATTCTAGCATCCAATAGTTTCTTAACTTCACTCTGGATTAAAGGTTCTAATTTTGGATGCATTTTCCTTAAAGGCTGCTGATAAGGTTTGATTCCAGATCTGATGGAGATAACATGTTGAATAATATTAGTGTCATATGTCTTCAGATCTTCATACGTCCAGGAAAAAACATCTTTGTATTGTTTGAACAGACTGATGAATTTATTCCTTTCACCTTGAGAGCAACACTTTCCCAAATTCACATATTTAGGCTCAATTTCAATCCCCAAATTAATCAACTCGAACTGTAGAGACGAGCTATGAGTCTTCACATTCGTTGGCCATTTGAATTTCTCGTTTAGGTCAAACATTCACTCTAAAGTCCTAACTCCTTTAGGAATAAAATTATCAAATTTTAGCTCAGCTTGATGTTCTTCATCGTCAATAATCGCCCCTTTGAAGGTCTCGTCATTTGTCAAGCATTCTAGAATCTACTGATCATCATCGAACACTCGTAGATGGGTGATCATATCTGGCACCGAGGGCCTAAAAATCAATTCAATAGAGCACCGATTATTAGAGGGCACAAGCCTCGTAGCTGAGGTGGCCAACAAGTCAGCTGCTACATTCTTAAGTCTTGGAATCGATACAATGTTAAATGCATTAAAACATTTAAGTAAATGCCACACTTCATTTTGATAATATTTTAAATGAGGAGAAATGCAATGTATTTGATTTCGAATTTGTTTTACAATTATTTCAGAATCTCCAAACACTTTTAGATTTTTTTCCTTTAATTCAATTGCTTTTCTTAGTCCCTAAACTAATGCTTCATATTCGGCTGTGTTATTGGTACATTCAAACTCTAACCTACATGAAAGAAAATGTTTGTTTTTCTTAGGGTCAATCAGGACACAGCCGGGTCCTGGCCCCTCTAAAGTTTTAGAACCATCAAATAAAAGTGTCGAAAAATTGCTAACCACTACTGTACGAGAATTTACATCTACATCTACAGCTAATTCTACTATTTTACAATCAATTTCATCAGCCTGTGAAAATCGAAGGAGATCAGGCTGAGCATCTGATGTATTCCTGGCTTCTTCCGCTTGATAGTTTCCTGGTTCTAGCTCAATAACATAATTTCCCAAAACAGAGTCCACTAGTTCATTTTTAGCTTCGAACTGAGTAACATTGTGTTTCATGTGGGGCTCCCTCAAAAATTTAATTTGATTTGGGATTCCTTTATATGGTAGCCACAGATGTGACCAATCTGAGGAAAAATATCCATTCAGCTTTGCCGACCAATCTCTGTTCAAAACAAGTCCATAAGATTTCGGTATGTCATCCACCACAATATCAATGAATTGACATACCTTATCATTTGACGATAAACAAATGAGAACATCCTCCAATTCCCCAATTACCTTCACATTCATTCTATCCAATTGAACCATCCTCTAGGTAGATGGTTTAGGTTTCCCATTTATCTTTTTGCAAACCGACAGCGGCATGACGTTGACTGATGCCCTCGAGTCTACTAGGAAGTTATGCACGTTGTGGTTGAAAATTTCAAAAGTAAGGAGAAAAGGTGGATTATTGCTTTTAGGCTTGCCTCCCATACTTTCTTCACCAATTTCTTCTTCTTAGGGCTGATTGTTAGTGGGCAGCATCTCCTCTGATACTTCAAGTGCTTTCAATATCTTTTCTTTCTGCTACGGCACATTGCACATTTCAAATAATGAGATGTTTGCCCTACCTTTTTAATATCCTCCACAACGTCATAATCCATCTAATGGCCTATGAGATTCGGTTCAACATTATTTATCTTTTCTTCATTGGGCTTAGTAGGCATGTTGATCTTTCTAGGATTTTGACTGGTGATGGTAAATTCCGGGATTTTATTATCTGAGGAGTTGTTTTGAAATTTCTTAACATTCTTTTGAAGTCTCTTGATCTTCGGGAGCATAATACTGCTTTCCTTAATCAAACCCTAGCTTCTCATTGTTACATTTGTTTCCAGGATGTCCTTGTATCTTAGATCCTTTTCTTCCTCGGCATTAAACAACGATACACAATCCCATAAAACCATGGCCTCATCCTCCTATTTTTTTGTTGATTTACTTTTGTCTTTCCCTTCTTCATCGTTGCCTTCAGTTAATTTGGAATCCAATAGCTGATTCATAACCAACGTCATTGAATCTATCCATTGAGGACAATTCTTTTCAGAATGGGTTTATTGGTGGAAAGTGCAAAAGTTATCCATTCCTACCTCCGTTAAGTTCATAGATGCAGGGATGTGCAGAGGGGGTTGGGATTGATTATTATCTTCCCTTTTCTTGTAATAAGGATTATAGAACTTTTGGGCTTCCTTTTCCTTTTCCAAGTCTATGATTCTGTTAGAGAGCTTCTACATCATCTTTGCCATTCCTTCAAATTCTGGTGATTTCTCCTCTTTAGGATTAGTAAATAACAAATCTTTCCTCCCAACATTTTTTTCTCTTGACCATTCAGGATAATATTCGATGCTTTCTTTTTTATCCTCTACTCTCTCTGCTTCTTCATAAGTCTCTGCTAGCGTAGGTTTGGCTTTCATTTTGGCAAACATGGCCAACTCGGGTCCTAAAGCTGAGGTATAATATTCAATCAGAAACTTTATCTGAGGGTTTGTCAGCTTCAGAAAAATTCTTAAGATAGGTTGCGGATCTTTGGGTAAAACTATGCACCTTATCTTTTCTTTCTTTCTTTAAGGCACACCGTCCTTTCATGAGAGTTGCATGAGTTTTTTGGGTTGCATACTTACTTCTAGAAATCCTTTCAAAGGTATCCCAGTCTAGGATAGAGTTTGCAGGCAAACCAAAATACCATGATGTTGTTGCTCCTTTAAGGGTGTGTGGGAAAAGTCTACAAACTACATCCTCATGTTCCCCAGCCCTTAATCCCTCTATTTCCAAATAGAAACTTTGTAAATGGTCATCTACTGACATATTCTCATTTGGATCAAACTTAGGCAGCATCTTTTCAAAAGATTGAGGTAAATCATGCAAAGGAGGTGTTAGGTTTAAAGGTGATCTGGATTTCCAAGCAGGTGGTGGATTTGGTGGGTTGGGTGGCTGATTTGTGTTTACGCCTGCCATGAGCCTGGGTGGAGAGTGAGGTGGTGAATGAATAGGAGTATGAACAGGTGAATAGTAAGGTGTATTTGGGCCCACTTGATTTAAAGTTTGAACCACCTCCTGTAAGGATGTTTCTACCAGTTCTTCCAAATCTCCAACCAACACTGAGCCTTCCAATATAGGACGGTCTTTCTTTTTATATTCTCTTCTAGGAAAGTCAGGGATAATTCGTAATCCTCCAATATTCTTCATATATTCCCTAGTGTGTCTTCTAATATCATCAACTACTTCATTATCGACAGAATACAAGTGATCTTTACCCTTCTCTTCAGAAATAGGATTGGGAAACAAATTGCTTTCTGAACTGTCACCGGTGGAATAATCTCGAGAAAACGAGTTTCCTCGGCCAGCCATGCACTGGCGACCCTCCTTCTAGCGCTAGTAATTGTTGAGGCCTGGAAATTCGCAGGCAACAACAACAAGGTATTCTCCCCATTCAACGTTCCCAACTAGCTCGTGACTGTTTGGTGTAGGGAATCCATCCAGTTTGCGGTCCGGCTACCATAGGTCAAGTAACAAAAACAAAGGGTTTTACCGGTTGCGGCCCGTCCCACCGTATATATTTTTGTATTTTTGACTTTATGATATGCAAGTGCCTATCTAAGATGCGGATTGATAAAGAATGCAAGGAGTGGTCACAATGTGATGCACAGGTTCTTACCTCTCGTCTTAGACTCTCTCACATCTAAATCACACACAACTAGAAAAAAACAACACTAACTAAGATGTCCCTAGGGAGCAAGATATTAATTCATGAGTAATGTAATACTGTTCACATGTTAAGATAAATCACAGATAGCTATTCTTAGAATCAAAACACATAAACATGAATAAAAATATACACGACAAGATAGCTCATCAATCGTTAAAACCTCCATTACTCATAGTGGAAATTATCACAGAATAAACTAGAGAACATTCAAATGAGAACATAGGTTCAGAAAGTTAGAACGCTCTCACAGTTAATGAAACACATTTGAAAATGAAATAGTTCCCCTTCAACATTGTTCATTTTATCACGTTCGAACATTCCACACAGCACCTTCTCCAACAGGAAAAAATTGTAATTTATTATTGTAAAACGATGTAGTTCCTCTTACAACAAATGGTTCACAAGTTTCTCCAAGGGAAAAATCCCCCGTTCCCTCTAACTTTCCTATCTTTATACAAAACCATAAAACCCTTTGGGCTGCCTCTCCTAGGTGACCTTTGGGCTCCCCAAACCATTTAATCTCACAATTTTTTCCTTTTGTGAGTGCTCATGATTCATATAATGCATTACATTTCGGATTTAGACTTATGAGTACTTCATAAAATAGGACCAGCTCGACAACTGATGAACCTTTTCCAAGCCTGGGCCTCTGTTGCTATTGATTCTGCTTTGTTTTTTATTTGTCCTTTTTTAAGACCCCGTTGATCTAAGAACATCTCCGCCTATCACTTTGTAGCCAACTTCCTTCTGCTTTGTCCTTCAGCTATGTCTTCTTTGCAGTAGTAATCTGGAGAATCTTCTAAGTCCGTCTACATTTAAAACAAAAATCATCATTAATTCAGACTACATCTTTTCAAATAACATAAACCATACTAACAATAAAATGGATCATCAAAATGAGGCCCTGTACTACACTCTCATCGCGAAAACCTTAACAAGAATTAGAAACCACCGCTGCCCACAAAGGGGGTTAAAAATCACAAAACGGTGGGAAAAAACCTTATCAGTGGCTTGAACCGTTAAAGCATCGGCAGGATAGTCTTACTCACAGCCACAACGGTGGGCTTTAGACAGACAACGAGTTTCGCGGGACCATTAAGTCTATCGTCATTGAAAAGACTAAATGCCAAAGCTTCGGGAAGAAAATCTCCTTGTCGGTGAACATAACGACATAAACGTCTGGAGGTTAGTGCATTAGGAAGCCGCAATGGTGAAAGATGAAAAGACTATGGGATCTGCGGAAAATAAACATATCAGCGAAAACCGTAACAAAACATCGACAAGTGGAGCAGTTATATGGCGGACATTTAGTTCGCCTGGGAGCCACAATGGCGGAAAGCAATCAGGCTATAGCCTTCGATCAAAGTCATAGACTTTCCGATATGGCACAAAAACATCATGAAAACGTTAAGTGTTCAAAAAATCTTGGGGTTGTGCAGCGGTCTAA
Organism: Pseudotsuga menziesii; assembly: GCA_001517045.1. Classification (NCBI taxonomy): domain Eukaryota; kingdom Viridiplantae; phylum Streptophyta; class Pinopsida; order Pinales; family Pinaceae; genus Pseudotsuga; species Pseudotsuga menziesii. The sequence continues at coordinate 131,164 of LPNX010716346.1, forward strand.
AAAGCTTGTCTCATATCCAAAGCAGCGACTTCATAAAGATAAAAAAAAAACCTTGACTCAAACTTCAACCAACCTCCGACAGCACAAAGCAAGTCAAAATAATAACATCACAGCATAAAAAAAGTCAAAGCTATCTGTCAAAACAATCATCGTTCAGCTTCCACAATGGCAGCCCCATAGGGAAATATGGCTCTGATGCATTGTTTAAATGACCTTCGAACAACCAAACTAAAAAAATGTTAAGTTCCAAAAGACTTTCGGCTGGGCAGCGATGAAAAATTTTGTTTCACCTCCGAAACAGTGGCGAAAATGAGAAATAGACTTCCAATATCAAAGAAAGAAATCACAGATCAAAGGACAACATTTTCAAATCAAACTTCAAATTCCACAACCCAAAGCAGTTTCAGACATTAGCAATTTTCTGAAAAGCATGAAAATAGTTGACCTCAAAACAATCCAAACTTGTAGCAAAGGGAAAACAAAACAAAGTTCATGGATCCAAACAATTTTAGGCAAGATAAAATTAAAAGGAGGGTCCAAAATTTCAAAAATTTGGGAAAACAGTTGCAGCTGCAACAAGTTGAGTGGGTGAAACTGTTAGGATTTATAAACCTCCCTTGTCCAAACTAGTCTATTAGATTATATTTGTCTAACTGAGGGGTCATTTAGTTATTATTGTGTCCACTAGTACCATTGGGTCCACTTGGCCTAATAGGTCTACATGTACCAGTCACTAGAGTATGGGGAACATAGATAGAGGATAACTGCAATTGATTTCACATTCATGCATCATTTTATGCGCCTCCTAGACCAATCCCTATAATTTAGGAGCCACTGGGAGTGTCGGCACCAACCTCCTTCAATTGTTGGAAGTTGGTGTCTATCCAATCTTAGTTATTCCTATGTTACATTTAGTTAGATGTCATCTAGTTTAGTTAGTGCTAGTATTGCATGGTTTCATGTGGGAAGGTGCCTATTCTCACCTACTTCTTACCTACCACATCAATTAGACTAGTTTAATTGATTATAACTGATTGAGAGACTGAATTAGACAAATGGAGCTTTGCTAGTTAGCTTTGATAGTGATTTAGAAACTTCTAGTTACCCATGCAGTTAGATTGAGTTGGTAGATTCAAATCATATCAACATGATTCGAATTATCCTTTATGTAACACTGTTGTATACTACTGGGATTAATGAAGCTTATACTATAATTATACTGAGCAATAATTGTTTGTTTTCTGTGAGGTTTGTTTTGCTCAATGGGTAATATTCATTCCTTTTACACTGCGTAATAATTAAAATATAATGGCACTCATTGCTTGAAGATCAATGGCACACTAATTCTAATATGGTATCATATCCTCCTTAGGAAAGCTTCAAGTCTATCTACTCTCCATTGTACACCAGAAGTAGTCGTGTTTCCACAGAAGTCCCACAAAGAGTGCCTTGCTATCTCTGAATTCATTCAGAGTGGTGGTGCTAGCATGACAGACCCTGAAAAAGTGCACATGTCAAGAGGAAAGGCTTGATCCTGACATATTGTTAATTGGTTTTGTTTTTGCAGTGTTTTCTTACATGTGCTACTTATCTTGATTGAAGAAATTGACTGATTGGAAGGAGAATCAATGGAGAAACAATATTTCTTACCCTAGATCCTGACACCCTTCAACTATGTTGATTGGAGGGAAGATATGCAGGTCTCCTTGCATAAGCTTGGTCTATACAAGATGACAATGGGTCGAGAGACTGAACCTCATCATCCTACTGAGAAGAACAAGTTCTTGAACTAGTTGGATGAAGCCTTTGGCTTCCTTTATGCTCACATCTCCAGACACCTCCTCTTTCACCTTGAGGGATTGAGGACTCCCAAAGAAGCTTGGGAGAATCTTGAATTCTTGTTTGGAAAGAAATATGAGCTTTGGGAACACATTCTAGAGAATGAGCTAATATCATTGCAACCCAGCAGTTTCAAGACCATACAACAACTTTTGACCAAATTCAAGTCTCTTACACTACAATGTAAGAAGTGTGGAATATAGAGAAAGGATGAGCAGCTTATGGTATTCATACTCAGAAAAATTGGTTCTAAGTATTGTGTATTTGTCTCTAGCTTCCATTCCATAAGAGATTCCATTCCCAATTGGAAGATTCCTTCACTTGATGCCCTTGCTGAGTCCTTAATATAGGAGCAAGAAAAGTTGGTCCAGATGGGAGTCCTCCAAACTTCCAAAAACCAATCTCTATTGATGACAGACTCTACCAATGCACAAGATAAATGGAGGAATAAGGGGAAGGAGCCTAAAGCGTATGATTCGAAACCTAAAGAGAGTTAGAAGTCTTCCGAACGAGCTTCAGACTCCAAGAATAAGAACAAGTTTGAAAAGACAAAGTGTCCCTATTGTATGATGGGTTTTCATCTTGAGAACTCTTGTATGAAGAAGAATATCGACGAGTTGTTTTACCTCCTTGAACAAAACAACATCTCTCTTCCACATGGAGAAAAGATGTCTGATGTTTGACCATAGACAGAAGATCATCAGAGGTGCCATGCCCTGAAGGCTGTCCTTACTTAGTCGAAAGTCTGCTTAATTGGATCTAGAGCATCCAAACACATGGTTGCCTCCAAGGAATATTTTTCTACCCTCACACTATCAAAAGGGCCTAACATTCACATGGGAGATGACTCCCAAATTCCAGCAGCAGGAAGATGTCCAGTTAAAATCCAACATGGTGAGTTCAAAAATGTTCTCTATGTGCCCTCCCTTATAGCTAATTTGTTGTCTGTTAATCAAATGACCCATACATGCTCTCCCAATAGAATTAAATTTGACTTAGACTCAATTGAGATCACAGAAAAATATACTAGAAGGTTCATAGCAAAAGTTATTGCTAATCATGCCACTAAGGATTATGAGTTCTCACATTTTCGCCTGTCTCACCTCCTACAACTTCATTGACTCGTGCTAACAACACCACTAAGATATGGCATGAGATATTTGGGCATCTCAATTTCAAACATCTCCAGCAACTCCACAATGATAAAATGGTTGAAGGTTTTCCTCTCATCCAAACTTTCGATGAAGTATTTTTGGTTGCTTAGTAGGTAAGCATCCATAGAAGAGGTATGAAGTTGGGAAGGCACATAGAGCTACCTCTATACTTGATTTGATACATAGTGATGTGGAAGGACCAATTCCCACAACATCCATTAATGGTTGCAGGTATTTCCTCACTTTTATTGATGATTATTCTAGGTTCTGCTGAGTATACTTCATGAAACAGAAATCATAAGTTTTTGAAAATTCTAAATTTTTTAAAGATATGTTTGATAATAGTTTCAGGAAAAATATGAAGTCCATACTAATATAATAAAGGAGGACAATACATTAAAAGATATTTCCAGTATTATTATGAATCAGAGGGGATTCGAATGGAACACTCAGTTCCATCCACTCCACAACTAAATGATGTGGCTGGGAGAAAAAACAGATCACTGAAGGAGATGGGAACATGTCTTCTCCATGCCAAGAATCTTCTTCCTCTTTGGGCAGAAGCTGTAAACTTTTCTTCATACTTACAGAATAGAGTGTCTCATAAACATTAGAGGAATTTTGAGGTAAAAAATGGGCCTCATAAGGGATATATTAAAATATTTTGAAATAGGCATTTTATAGGGAAGGTATACTTGACAACTCACATTTCCACTACATTAAATATACAGTTTTAGTAACCATGGTTGAGTTACATACTAGAAACAAAAATAATAAAAAATATTATAGTGAAGTGACTAAAAGCTAATTTTAATTTCCAAAAAATGTGTAGTACTTTGATGCATTCATGTCCTTAAACTTGGAGATCACTTTTAATAATAAAATATAAACACAATGAAAAAACAATCAAATGTATTTTAATAATAAAATATAGACACAATGAAAAGATAATCAAATAATACAAAATGAAAAAACATCAAAATTTTCAAATTTTCTCTAACCACACATTGAAAATTGAAATATATATATATATATATATATTCTTATTTTTTATTCTAAATTATGTTTTTTTGTTTCCTTAAATTATTTAATTTATGTATTTTTATGATGTAATTAATTTGGTGTTTGAAAATTAAAATTTAAGATAATATGTCTCTTTTTAATTTTTTTTTATAACTTATCTTTTTTAGGTTCTTAATAAAATTTATATCTAATATGTTTAACCCATTATTCTAAAATTAAAATTAAAATTAATAATATATATGTATTTTTTTTTAAAAATTTAAATTGTTTATTTTTTTATTAAACCAATTTATGTGTTTTTATAATTGAATTAATTTAGTTAAATTCTCATAAAATATTATGTTTATGATTTGTATAAAAAATTATTAAAACAATTTATGATTTTTTTCTATATTAATAAATTAATCACCTATTATTATTTTTTTAATTTTTTTTAACAATTTAAAATATATATAAATATTTTAACATATTCATTATATACTCTAAATTTAATATGTGTGTGTGGAATCAACAACGATGTCAGTTTTGTACTCACCTGATACAGGGTCGATTCCGACGGCTCTAGTATAACCCCAACACATGACCAACTATGAGCTCAATTTTCGTGCAGATTTTGTCGAGACTCGAACCGCTGACTTGCTTAACATCCTATATGCCTTAACATAATGTGCAGTTGTCAATCCGCCTACATCTCTGCCCCTTATTAATATATTTATTATACCTTCTAAATTTTAGAAAGTTAAACTTTGATTTTAATAATATTTTATTTTAATATAAGTTAGCATATATACTCTAAACTTAAATATAATCTTTAAAATTTGATTTTAATAATTTAGAATCTGAGTTTTTCTTAACTTTTAATTAATTCAGTGAAATATTATTTTGTAAAATATTATTTTTTAATGTAATTATATAAGTTACTATTTAATATTTTAAACTTTGATTTTAATATTTTGTATAAGGTAATGTTTTGTAGTTTTTAATTAATTGTGCTATAAATTGCTAAAATATTACATTTTATGATATTTTGCTTAGAATTTAGTTTTTTGAAAGTTAGTTTTTAAATTGGGTTTTTATGAATATATTATTTTGTAATGTTTTTTATTGTAAATTTTTTTATACAAATCAAATAATAAAATATTTTGAAAGTATTAGAAAAGTTAAAAATATTTTTTTAAAATAACAAAATAAAATAAAACTCAATTAAAAATATATAATTATATAATATTTTTGAGATTAAGAAAAATAGATGACTATATCATATGTGAATAAGTCAAATTTGTAAATAAAAGATATTTTTAATATTAAGAAAAATTGGATAAATATAACATATATTGAAAATTGTGTAAAAACATGCATATTAAGTGAAAAGACATATATTGGCTCTTTCAAAATATATGAAGGGACAATAATATATTTTATTGAAAAAGTGTGAAAAGACATTAGTACTTTACTTTAAGTGTAAAAATAATAATATATTTTATTGAACAAGTGTGAAAAGACATTAGTACTTTACTCTAGGTGTAAAAGTACTTGTAGACTACCATGGTTAACCATAGATTTTGATCAACCTTTTAGAATATGACAAATAAACAACATTAACTCAAGTAATGCCAACTCAACTATTATAGATAATGTCATTCTCTAGATTGTGATTGGATCTTTAAAAGTTGATTTTAAGAGTACCTTAATTGTTTGGAAGCCCATTTTTTGCCTCAAAATTTCCCTAATGTGAGTGGTTCGAGCCACTCCATCCGAAAAATTGCATGGGCATAAGTCCAATGTCTCTCACTTGAGATTTTTTGGTTCCAAAGCTTTGGCCATAATACCCATTAATAAGAGAAAGGATTTCCAAGCCCAAAGTAGGGAATGCATTCTGCTGGGATATGCAAAAGATGCAAAAACATACCAGTTGATGGAGTTTTCAACTAGGAAATCCTTCATTGATCAGAGTGTTCAGTTTGAAGAAGATCAATTGTGTGATCCACCACCATCTGAAGCACAAGAAGGTATAACCATTCTTCCACTACCTTTTGATGATGATGATTTGTTACACATTTTAGATATAGATGAAGAGGATCAATATCAACATGATCTTGGTATTGAGGCTGAATCTCATGAGACTCTAGATCTAGATCCATCAACCATTCCAAACCAAAGGCCTAAGCCTAGATGGGCTCAAAACCTCATTGTTGCAGCTAGGGATGGTGCTGGGAATTCAGAAAATAGAAGGAGAACTAGCACTACAACAAAAACGGGATTTAGCATTGAATTTAGCGCCATATTTTAGTGTAATTTTTTCCCAATTTTGGTGAACAATCTGGTGCTAAACCTGGCGCTATTGTACAATTTCGTAAAACGCCATCTATTGTATATTTTTTTCCGTCCTTTTTAACATCCATTTTTGTGTCCATTTTTGTGCCCAATTTTTTGCATCTTTTGTTACACCCTTATTTTCGTCCAATTTTGCATCTTGTATTGCATATTTTTTTGTGTCATTTGTTACATCCTTGTTTGCACCCAATTTGATGCTCAGTTTTGCATCCAATGTTGTGGCTTATTTTGCTCCTTTTGTTTCATCAAGTCTTGCACCCAATTTTACACCATGTTTTGCATCAAATTATGTGTCCAAGTTTTCATCTAGCATTGCATCTAGGTTTGCATCCAAATTTGGGCTCAATATTGCGTCTAGTTTTGCATCCAATTTTACTTATAATGTTGCATCCCTTTTTTCATCTAATTTTGCATCTTGTTTTACGTCTTTTTTTGTATCCATGTCTGTGCCTCATGTTTCATCTTGTTTTACATCGTATTTTGTATCTAGGTTTGTACCTAGTGTTGCATCTTGGTTGATGTGTTTTTTGCATCTATGTTTGAGCCCAATGTTGCACCTAGTGTTGCGCCTAGTGTTGTTCCTAGTTTTGTGCCCATGTTTGTATCTAATATTGCATCCAGTTTTGTGTACAATGTTGCATCCCATATTGCATTCAATATTACGTCTATTTTTACATCCATTGTTTCGTCCCATCTTGCATCCAATATTGTGTCTCATTTTAAGTTTTTGCTTGCATCAAGTGTTGCTTCCAGTTTTGCATCTGGTGTTATGCCTATTTTTATGTCCATCGATACACCATATTTTGTGCTCAATTTAATGTCCAATTTTACGTCTAGTTAGGAGTCCACTTTTGAATCTATTGTTGCGTCTAGTTTTAAGCCTAGTATTGCATCTAGTTTTGAGTCATTAATTGTGTCTAGTGTTGAGTCTCCTTTTGCATCCAATTTTGCTTTTACTGTGACATCCATTTTTGTGTCCACATTTGTGTCTGACATAACGTCCACTTTTGCATCCACTTTTGTGTTTGTTGTGACATCCACTTTTACATCTTGTTTTGCATTTAGTGTTGAGTCTAATATTGCATCCATCTTGCACTACTACATTTTTTACCTTTAGAAATACACTGCAATATCATTAGGGCATGGAGGAATTGAACCACCAACCTCCTGCTTGTAAGGCAGGCGCTCTTCCATTGAGCTAGAACCCTTTAAGAATCGAGAAGAGGAGCAATATTAACATAGATTTCATCATTTGAATTATAATAAAAGAAAATAAGATCCAAAGACAGGCATGCTTAAAATTCAATTTATTTTTCGAAACACATTAATAAGCACAAAAATATACCGTGATCAGGAAACAAAATATCCTGAACAATTACACAATCTATTAAAGTGGTTCATAAAAGGGTCTTAGAGAACAAGATAATGTATTGATGCATACCTAATAACCTAAACTTGAGAAGGACAAAGAATAAGGATGTGTTTAAGAAATAGTTGTAGAATCCAATTGAGGATTGTGTGTTGCTACATAAATGTTCTATTCGTTGATTATGTGATTTTGTTCAGCAATGGGATGGTAAGAGAAGCACTCATGAATGGTTATTAAAAGAATATGCCTACCTCAAGATTCTTTAAGCCTCACCTGAAGTCTAGTTGTTGTTTCAATTTTCATCATGCTAGGAATAGGCTATTCAGTTTTGGTGAGACCTTTGGATTTACATGGACAACAGTAAAACCCTGATTGTGATGAAGGAAATAAGTTCATCTGCACAGGTAAACTTTCGATTATATTAAAAACAAATCTTGGTGAATGAAATAAATTGAACATAGCTTGAAAATGATAGTGTCATCATGTTAGTGCACTTGATTAAGCATCCTATTTTGACAGCCACTTGAAGAATTTATTTAGAAGTTCAGATACTCTCTTTGACAACTAAATTCGTAGATGTTCTCTTTTACAACAAAAATAAGGTTATTAAACAGAATATGGATTGAAAATATTTAAGTGCACATAACAAGATACATGGACTCAAAATTGTTTTTAGTTAATGTTGTTTCCAGATGGTACATTTCATCTTCATAAAGTTATTGTCTAAACTATTTTCTTTGGTTATTTCAGTGTGCATTTCAACATTTTAATGCAGCATTCTGAATCTTAACCTCCTTTCTTAAACAAGCAAATACATTTTTTTCCGGTACATTTCCTAACTGTTTACAACGCTGGAGTCAGATTGTTATTGATATGTTGTGCAGGACCTCTGACCCTCTAGAATCTAGACATGTATGCATGACCAGTTAAAATGTTCATAATGACTAACCAATTCGAATTGGTGTTTTAACATTACTTAAAGGAAAAACAAATAAAGTGGGAAGGCTAGGTTTACCATTTGTAAGGAGACTACTATTATCCCCAAGAAAGAGAGAGAGAGAGAATTAGTTAATTATTTTGTCCCATAATAGACCACAAATATCAAAACATCGTCAGTGTTGAAACCACTTGTCATAAATTAGATGCCTTCCAATATTCCAACAAAGTGCCTAATCTCCTCAATGGACCCTTATCCAAGGTCCGTTCCATTTTAGATATCAAATGTGCAGCCTATGAGGATTGAAAATCCCAATATTATATAGACCTTTACTTTGGTCTAGTCATGGAATCCATCCAACAACCCACTGTGGTCAATCAAAGCCCTTTCCTAGACTACAAAGATCAAGATGGCTTTCTTTACAAGTTGAATCAATTGTGTGTTCCAGCTAGATCAACTTTCCTTCTGCTTATCAAGGAGGCCCATTCTTCATCCCATGGAGGACATTTTGGTGTACAAAAAATTATGTTGCACCTGCAAAGGTACTTCTTTTGGCCTTCCATCTAGAAAGAAATGGAATATTACATCTAGAGTTGTTCAAATTGTAGCCAAAACAAACTTGCCAACATCAAGCTTGGGATGTACCAGTATTTGACAGTTCCCTATAGGGATTGGATTTCTTCTAGCCTGTTTGGGGCCATTTTGGATTACCATTGACCAACATTTCTGATCATTACTCCAGATTTCTTAGTGATTTGGAAAATCCTCATGGAAGCCTTTAGGTTGTCTGCATCGGTTCTCTACTACATTCAATCCACAAATTGATGGCCAAAGTAAGATAGTGTAACATAATCTTGGTTCATTCTCTTTACCTCTACCATCAATAGAACAAATAATGGGATCAATACAAGCATATTTTGCAACATAGTTACAACAAATCTGCCCTTCTACAAGACACTTTCCTTTTGATCTTTGTTTTGGCTTTCAACCTCTTAGCTCCAGTTTCTCTCCCAACTCCATCCACATCCCACCAACAAAAGCAGTAAGACAAAGCTTCTTTTGTTTAGAACTTGGTCAAGATACAAAGTAATGTTCAGGACATCCTTCAATAGACACATGTTGAATACAAAACACTATACAACTGACATCAAGTTGCTGCACATTTTCAAGTTGGTGATTGAGTTTGGTTGCATTTGGACAAGCATTGCTTCAAAAATCAACAAATGGGTGCCAATGCTTTCAAGTTGGACCTTCTACCACAGTTAGGAACCCATGATGTGGCGAATGTCAACCAGTTCAAGGCTCTTAGAATGTGAAAGAATTGAACCTCTTATAACACTTTCCACTTTATGCTTGTGACGATGACTACGAAGATGAGGATGATGACTATTAGGATTTACCCACTTAGCTCAATTTTTATTTCTATGTTTACTGTTCACAGTTTGATACATGGGACTCATCAAGTTCCCTCTAGATATTACAAAAGTGTATCTAAACCTCAAAATTCAGACCTCAAAATGGCCTGAAATATGACATTGTTGCTGTTCAAAATACAAAGTATCCAGAAAAGTAATCACCTGTATGAAAATAGACCGAATTTTCATGGTCCTAAAAAATGTAATCCTCTTGAATCAGTCTTCATATAAGAGCAAATTTCCAAAAATGGAAATATGTAAAGTTAGCATCTTCCCAAAATAGAATTTGCTTTAAAAGCGATTCTTTTATGAATTGCTTCAATTCTAAACCATCTTCCCATCTCCATAAAGGGTATCCAAAAATATGATTAGATATGAAAAAAGACAACTTTCAAGAAACACAAAAATTCAATCCTTTGGAGAGAATTCAACCCCCACCTGCAGTAGATACTAGTATGTGGTTCAAGTTCAATGTCAAAGCACTCCCTGGATTTAATAAATACTATTGGGACTAACTGGGATTCAATCTAATGTAGTACAACTAAGGGTCACACTGGTTTACTGAATGGGGGCCTTCCCTACTGAAGGTCCCTTGCTTTGAGTCTTAATGTGCTAGCTAAATAATGAGGTGAAAAGAGGGGAGTCATTTTATGTTTGCAGTAGTTTCCAAGCAACACTGTACACCATAATCCATATCCGACCTGGAGGCAAAGCAAGGTGGTCCTGAAAGGTAAAAGTGAAACAAGCAGAAAACTTGTAAAAATAAACTTGTTGAGGTCAAAATAAAACTAGTTTTGGCAATAACAAGTTGGCAACATCAACATAAAAAGGTCATGGCTTGATCCTGAAGCTAGTAAGCTTTGCAAGAATCAGAATTCTAATCCTAGCTCTAAAGTAGATTTATATCTTTAAACAAAAGAAGTGTGATTTACAAACTAGGAACAAAGAACCTGTTTTATACTCAATCTTAGAAAATCCCAAGGTCAAAAGAGAATGAACTTCATAGTTGGCCAAATATTGATTAGCATATTGAACAAGCTATGGACAAATTTGCGACAAGAACAAGGGATTAGCTTAAATAATTTGATGAATAAGCCCGAAGAGGCAGGTTCTGGAATATAGGCTGGATATCTGATATTCAGATTTGTTAAGCAGATTTTTCTAACAATAACTTAACTACAATTTCAAAATTTGCTTGCTAACTATTTGAACTGAAATTGTTAGTAATTTCCTAGCAAAATATTGAACATTATCCTAAACTATAGTTGACACTTGAACATATAATATGACTATGAAATCCCTACTTAAAACCAATGTCAGACTATGAATAAGATGAGAATGATTAACAGTAAAACCTATCTTTGAAATTCTACATAATCCTGGTATATTCGTGAATCGCCCTTTATCAACTCTAGCCTCTTACACAGCTAGGATTGCTTCAAAATATATTTCTGTCAGAAGCTCTTAAGAATTAGTCATTTTTGTGATCCCTAAAATAATGCTAGCTTCACGCTTGTATCCATTTATCTGGTTATGTTGATGTGTTGGTCTGTTGCTGAGTGAAAGCCATGCTTTTTTGCTATGTTGTCCCAATATTTGGTAAAGGAATTTGGATTGTTTCTTGTTTGTTCTCTTTTTGGTCTATTATTCATTTTTTAAGGGAGAGTAGCTGTTTTGATTCCCTATAGCCTATGATGCATGCAATTTTTGTTGTTGTGTGTTTGAGAAAATTTATATTTGTAAGTATACTGCAGAAAGTGGCATGACCATGTGAGGGAGGAACAAAAAGATGGGGACTGGCTATTTAGCTTTATAGAATATGTGGCTTATACCATATGCATCCAAAACATATCCATGATATATCAAAATTGGAATGGATTTCCATTTATTCTATCTATGGAACAGAGGACTTTAGAATGCATTTCTAAATTTAAAATGTACATAATATCAAGCACGTTATCAAGTGTATATAGTATAGTATGTGGTATAAATTGTATCCATTCAAAATATAGCTATGAGATACCAAAACCATGATGGATTACCATTGCTCTATCTATGGAACATAGAACTGAAATGTATTTTTTAACTTTTGAATTAAATTTTCCTTTGACTATTAATGGAAACAATATTTACAGGGCTTTAATACAAAAGGCAGGCTGCACAAGCATCCTCTTCAAATCAAGAGTATCCAAAATCAGAAGTGTGGGATGGCTTAATATAAAACACCCACAATCATAGAATCAAGAGAAAACTATTCATATAACATAACATTAAAAGGAAGAAGCCTGAGCATAGCAATACTAGAAAGCAACCATGCCATCTGTAGGAGGAGGCTGCTTATGGTTGTTTGGGGCAAGGCTCCATCCAAAAACTAGGGGTTTGGCATCATCAGGATGCACAGGTCTCTACCCAGAGGCTTAGGCCCTTCTGAGATGGTCAGGGACAAGGTCAAGAACTATTTGTTGTTGCACTGTAGGGATGGGGTCTAGCTCCTTTTGTGCTTGCATCTCTTGCATAATATTTCTTAATTGTAAATGTATAGAATATCAAACACAATGAAGTAATTGTTTTACAAATTGAAATGTTGTCTTTTCTTCCCAAATACATAAACTTGTTTGGAATAAATACATAATAGGTTTTCTTGTACTATAAGCATAGCTTATGAACTATACTATGTAGAATCATGTTCATGGTGTGGAGTATGTCTGCAAGCTAGAGATAGATTAATCTTATTTGCAGAATTTTTTGGTAGCTTCTGGTTTGGGTCTGGAGGATGTGTGTTTGGGTCACTATTTTGATCTAAGATTGTTTATTGGGTTGTTCTCAGGTGTTTTAACATGGTGGAATGGGGAGATAGATGTAGCGGCTTCGGTATAGTGATCAATGGTGTAGAGAAGTAGGCATGGTGTCTATTTAATGATTCAATCTAGATATTTGATTCCAATTGGAAGCAAAAGGGTCTTGACTATGGCATCTGGTTCACTTGGCCAACTATAGATAGGGGTGTGATCAGGTGCAAGCTTGATTGGATTGATTCTACAGACCTCGAAAATATGTCTTTTTAAGCAAACTTTTCCTTGTGGATGTGTTGATGGTGTGATAGGTTTGGATCACATTCCAATTTAGTTTGTGATTTCTTTGGGCTATGTAGTGGATTCATCTGCTTCTTCATTGTTAAAATACTTCAGTATACTGAAAGACTTGATATCATAAAATTAACCACCTTGTTTTCAGAGCAGCAGTCGGGAATTTAACCATGTATTTAGCAAAAGCACAACCAACTAGGATTAAGGTAGGCAAATCCAAATGCATTGTGATTCTCCGCAATTGAGACTAATGCTTTGAGTAGGCTTAAATGCATCTATATCTAACTTTAGATGAGATAAGAAAAGATAAGATAATTTACTAATGTCGAATCACTAATGAATGATCACAAAGTTGGTCAAGGGATTCAAAAGTACAGCCAATGTGAATACAGATTTATCACTCAAATTCAAATTGAACTTCCATAAAGTGCCTAAAGCATCTTCAAAAATGTATATATCTAAAATAAACAGAATCACTAAATAGTAAATAGCATCATAAAGTATATGAATATATTGAACTTTAAAGTGTATCCCTGTAACAAATGCAACTACATGCTTCTATTGTGTGGTTATCCCTGTATCGATGTAACCTAGAACTGAAAATGTTATATCATTTTCAGGAGGAGATCCCATATTAGATCTAACTGTGAATACATAAGAAGGTGCAGGGCACTCGTACAAGAACTAACTCAGAAACCTACAGATGTGAGAAATATATAAACAAGTATATAAATGATGAGTTAAGATAATTTTATTATGTTCAACAAATGACCACAAAAATAGGTCAATAGGACTGAAAACTTGAGAAGTACATCCAAGAACTTAAATTGCAATGTGGGAGTGAAATATCAACTCCCGGAATGATGCTAAAATAAAAATAAAAAAACTTATAACTGAGAGCTAATCAGATTGCTAACAAGGCAAAAAAGGAAGCATAAGAAGTAAAGTACATGTACACAAAAAGATAAGAATGCTAAAAGAAAAAAGCACTCAATGCTTATCAAGGTAGGATATTAGAATTAATTGGCCTATCATGGTCTTGTGATAACTATCCAAATAAAGGAAAATAAAGTTGTGTTACATAAGAAATAATGAGATTGATTAAGATGTAAAAGACGCTAAAGAACATCCAGGATAAAATACCAACCTTGTGATCTATTCATCTCAGTAAGTTTTAAAATGAATTCTCTGGCATAACGGTAGTCGACATTGTTCAAAATTTGGTCCAATGTCAAAGGTATGCAAAATTTGGAAGAAGAATACATAAGATAAGATAGTATCAAGGGACTAGAAACTTGAAAATTACATCCATGAACATAATGTGCGATGTGGGAGTGGAATAGCAACTCCTAGAATGATGGCAAAATCAAAAGATCAGAGCACATAACTGACAGCTAATCAGCTAGCTAATCAGCTAGCTAATGAAACTAGAAAGGAAACATAAGAATTAAAGCATGGGTACACAAAAAAAGATAGAGAAAAGGTAGAGTGCTAAACGCAAAAAGCACTCAATTCTTAATGAGATAGGATATTAGAATCAATTGGCCTATCTAGCTTTTGAAATAACTGTCCAACTAAAGGACAATAAAGTTGTATTACATCAGAATAAATAAGATTGGTTAAGATGAAAAATATGTTAAATATCATCCAAGATAAAATACCACCCTCCCTCGTGGTCGATCAATCTTAGTAAGTTTTAAAATGAATTTTCTGGCATAACCCTAGTCTTGTTCAAAATTTGGCCTAAGGTTAGTTCATGAGACAATCTATGAAATTTGGAAAAAGAATCTATCCTCACTGAATTATATCAATGTAGAATTTGTTGACATGACAGGCCATGAAACATTTATATGGCCTAGTGCAGCCCATTACTCATGAGCATACTCTGGATTGACATTTGAACAGGAATTTTGTGTTACACCTAGGACTGGTATCTACTCTAATTGTCAAGCTTCTCATAAAGAAACATAGCATTACTAGGTTTCGTTTGTTGTATTGATACTTGGACTGTATTCATCCAGGACCAACCCCCAGAATCACCAAGGCACCGTCAAGGCAACACTTCAATTGCTTTAAAGAGAATATGTACCACCATTACCTGAGCAAAATTTTAGACCCCAAGGACCCCCAATTTGGATAGGAACTCTACCAGGAACCAATGTAATGGGTGCAGGTTTTATTTCTTAACTATAGTCTCTGTTGCCCCTTTAATATGGATCTAGTGCCAAATTCTACATTTCTTTCAATTTGTACTATACTGGTCTTTAGCACATCTAGGTTATGTATTTGGGTTTGGGCCTTATGTGAATTCCTGTCACATGACATTTTTATAACTGGTTATAAGTCATGTATGAGCTATGTGATTGCTAAATAGCCCACACTTTGCAGTAACCTATGAACTTCAATTGCTTGAATGTGTCCATTAGTGCCATTCCTACATGATGATATGCTAAAAGTAGCCTCAAACCCAATCTAGAGGCATCTCACCCAACCCTCAATTGCACCTAAGGGATGAAAAGGAAAGTGCAGAGGTCGTGCATCTGGAAACCAATTACAATTACACACTCAAGACCAACTACCAGTGGATATATCATATGGCTAGTCACCAAAAATCCTAGACAGGGCATTTGGGCGAGTTTCAACCCATGGTCCTTATAACAAAGATGATCAGCTGGAAGTAAATCGAAGGCTATGGCATGCTGAACAGAGATTAGTATCCAAATGAATGTTATTATATTGATGACAGTGAGAACATGGGTACCTAACAAACATGGAGTTAAATTGAATCCCTGAAACTAGTTAGCCCAAAATCAAAAGTCATTATTACATTATCAATGTTAATGTCACATAGTCATTCAATTGCAGAGAGTAGATAAAGCCTTAATATTCTGAGGCAAAACATGAACATCCCTACATTGATGGGATTGGCTTCATATTTCCTGTGGGACTAGGGCATACAATGGTCACCTCTGTTAATGACAGAAAATAAAACATACATTCAACATTCAAAAAGAAGTTCAATAACACCATGGATGAGAACATACAAAAAACAAAACTACCAGTTACAGATTCATTGGCATATCATACCTGAAATAAACGATCACTCTGTTCTCTTTTCTTCCAAAGTTCTCTCTTAGTCCACCACTTCATTTGGGTGGACAACAAGATTCAGTCTTCCTAGCTGGCGAGTAGGTTGCCAAGTGATATAGATCTTCTTCGATACGGGTGCACTAATACAGGTGGGATTGGCCATTGGCTAGAATGCAGATTGAAGCATGTCAATATTTCACCAAATATCTAGATCATCAAAGCATGTTAAGATCATAACTTCACGAGTCAAAAAGCCGTGGAACCACTAGAAACTAGAATTGGAGCTGCCGGTCTTTGTGGCTCTTCTGCCGGTGAAAAGGCTACTGCTACCTCTCTGCTATGTGTAGGTGGATTAGGCCTTTGCCTTTACTACATATGCTAGCAGATCAACAGGAACTGGGATCTCCAACTATAGGATCCAGACATTAAACCCCGTATCAAAGAATGTATGTGTGAGGTTGGACACTAAAAAGTTATGCCTTTGTCCTAATGCCCGTTGAAGCTTTTACTTGGGAAATTGTGGATGGGACTTCAACTTTTTCTGTGGGATAAACTTTTGAATCAACTCGAACAATGTGTGCTTCAATGGCTTACAAATCATCAATTGATAAAAATGCTGCTACTGAAGGGTGATGTTACCTTTGTTCTACCAACCTCTGTGTATGCCGGATCATTTACTGTTGTTTCATGGTAAATAAGGTAAAATGGATCTTCATTGGAATACGGTTCGACCTAGTCAGTCCAATATGGAGATCTAAAGACCTAGGCCCCTTGACACAAGCTCTCGATCGAAGATTATATGGAGACAGAAATTCCCCCTTGTCGATCCCACTCATTCATTTCCATCCCACTAACTCACTTGATCTACCCGAAATAATTGTTTTATCCATGGATACAAAAACAGAATGGGCACGTGAAGAGATACGTAGAATAGGTACAGATCATCGATTATTCTATTTTTCACCCTGTGCATTATTCTCAGAATTGAAAGTAGGGGCTATCTGGATGTTCCAGGATCATAAGGAAAGGATGGTAAAGGCTCAGGTGCTGCTCTCTTTAAGCTTCTCTTCATCAAATATGGACTCATAAGTTGATTGGAGATTTCCTGCTTTGATACTCTGATTGCAGTGAATACATGTATGTGACTGCTAATGTTTCATACAAATAGATAGAAGAGTAATCCGGCTATAGATCACGGGTGCATTCTTAGCTGTGCGGGGTCAACTTTATGCCCAGCCAGCAGATGCATGCGTATTCACATACCCCATGATAGAGGTGCTTCCCGAGGCATCAATATCTCTGCATCGACCTTTTCTTAGCTGGCTCGACTTGCTGTCTAGTGGGTTCGTCTTCTTTTAGGTTGGTAAATAGGCTGCCTGTTACACCATTGCTTGCTTGATGGGTTCTCGCATGAAGAGATGTCCATGCAATACCTAAAGCTTTATTTATTGAGATGAGAGTCGCTAGTCAAAAGACTAAGCAAGGTTTGTGGTGAGTGAGAGGTCCTTTCATAACTTGGACTGGTCTGATTCACTGCAGCGAAATGTATGCAAGAAGCGAAATGGTCCTCCAAAATAAGCTATGGGTAAGGTTTATCTGGATGTGGAACAATGGAAATAAGATAGAAACAATTTCCACCTAAAAACACAAACTTGCACCCAAACGTTTAAACACTAGTATCTGTGACAGGGTTTGATTTCCCATGCAGGGTTTCAGAGAATGAGGTTTTGCAATTCTAGGATTAAGAAGAAAATATCAGCACATATTGGGCAATCGAAAAAGATGCCCATAGCCATTGCAATCGGCGCAATGGAAATGAAACCCTCTGAAAATCTATAAACATTCACACAAACCCTTAGACGGCAATAATCGGGTATTAAAACAGGGGGCACAAGAAGTATATAATTTGATGTGGCAAATGAAAATAACAGCAAAAACATACATGGCATACATCAAATAAGGGAAGGCGTAATGGAAATGAAACCCTCTAAAAATATATAAACATTCACACAAACCCTTAGACGGTGAAAATCTATAAACATTCACACAAAACCTTAGACGGAAATAATCGGACATTAAAACAGGGGCACAATAAGTATATAATTTGATGTGGCAAATGAAAATAACAGCAACAACATACATGGCATACATCAAATAAGGGAAAACAAATGGGATGAAAAATAGACTTGCGTACCTTAGTGGACCATGCCGAAAATCCCTTGACTTTGGCGAGCACAAGATCTGGTGTACCTTAGCAAGCCATGCCAAAAATCCCTTGACCTTGGAGAGAACAAGATATCTGAGCCTCCATTTTTGCCTCCTTGTCTTTTAACTGGTGCCATGTCATAAAACCCTAATGACAACGGAAAACGTAAACAATAGTGTCAATGACTGAGGACAATTGGGTACCTGTTAAATTATGGCAGTGGCAATATTTCCGTGGCTCCTGGAGAAATGGGCTCACAATGGAATCTGTTGGCAGCAGGTTTTGAAATGGGCTCACAATGGAATCCGTTGGCAGCAGGTTTCGACCTTGGCAGCAGGTTTTGATGTGTAAAAGGTTCAAGATAAAAATAATTTACCGAAAAAATAAAGTGATTATAAATACTTGATAAATTAAAATTTAAAATAAATTTATAATTATAAATATTATAATACTTAGATATTAAAATTTTGATAATACCAAATTTAATTATATCCATCACAATACAGATTACTTCATCATTTAGTGCACCAATCTTCACTTGAATATTAAGATAACTAAATGATATTTTATGAAATTAATAAAAATGTGGCATTGCTAAATGTTCTTTCCCAACCTTTCTTCCTTTTTAAAGGAAATATGTCTACCCAATGGCCCATGATATTTATTCTACACATAATTTTTTTTTAATTATATTCCTGTCTTCGGCCCTTTACTTTTTTCTTATACTTAAAGTATCCCTATCTTTGGCCTTTCCTTAATTACAAAGTATCATTTTCTTCTGCTTAAATACCAATGAGTCATATATTCTGCAAACTATTTATATAAGGAAGTAATCTACTTTTTTTCTTATATATAAAGTATCCCTATCTTCTGCCTTTTTTTTAATTACAAAGTATCCAAAATAATTAATCGAAAGCTAAAAAATAAAGAATGGAACATCCAGAATATTGGGATGCAGTTCAACAATTTTAAGGGTCCCCTCAATCTCCACAAAAACGAAACCACCACGCCTATGGCTATGGCCATTCATTACCAAACAAATTTGTTGTTTTTTTGTTTTTTATAATTTTAATTTGTATAATTAAATAATATGTTTATATTTAATTATATTAAATCATATAACATATCAACTATATATATTTATTTATAGTAAATATTTTATCATATGAATTACATTAATATATTTATATTAATTATATATTATTATTATATTTACATATTTTACCATTATTAAGGTGAAAGTAGTTTATATATCATAAAGGTGTTGATAAAATATTTACATATTTTACAAATTATATTAAGTATTGTATTTACATTTATTACAAGTATAGTATGGATGGACTATGAATGTATGGATTGTAACATATTTTCCTAAAATGAAACATGTTTTGTTGGGAGAAAGAAAATGGGAACAATTTCAATATTATGTTTCTCTTGTGGTTTGAATTTTGTACTTTGGTGGGGTGTTTTAAAATAATCCAACCTCTTATGTTTGCACTTCCTTATGGCACTAACTTTGGGATGGGGTGTTTTTGCTTGTGCTAACCTTTATTTTAATGTTTTTTGTTTTCTTGTGGAGGATATGTCCCACATTGACATAGCCAAAAGCATACAAATGAGTGATAGACCGGTGTGATTTCCTTCCAGCGGTCTGACTGTGCATTAGTTTAGGTACAATGGAAGATAACGCCCAAGTTGAGATATTTACACCATCAAATTCGGCCATACAAATAGATGATATTTCTTATAGTGTTGGGACAAAGCATTTGATAGAGTTTCGACCCCCTTACTAAGAGAATGGACAGAGGTTTCCTGGCTATAGACCTACTGCTCCCCTTTTTCCTTTTGCTGCCATTTCAATGGGACTAATATTTCTTTCCCATTTGGTCATGCAATCCCAAAACCTATAATTCATTCAAATATCTAGATTCCATTCGATTCATGCAAAAGGTTCATGTGTGGGTCTATCGAAGGAGATTCCATTGACGATTGTTTAAAATTACTGTCTATGTATGGGCTAGCGTAGTAATCCAAGTGGCTCACTCAGAAGGGGACATTACACCTTGTGTCTTGGAAAAGAAGACAACAACCTTATTTATGTATGTACCCAATCTTTGAATACCAAGTCAAAAGGTTGTTAGAGTTTCCTCATGTAATAATGGAAGCATGGAATAATGTTCATGTATGATAGGGTCAGACTAAGTGTTAGTCTTGGGAAGTTTGTCTTTTCCATTTGGTCATGTGATCCCAAAACCTATAATTCATTCAAAGATCTAGATTCTATTCGATTCACACAAAAGGTTTGTCACGTCCCCTCTCATCAATCTAGTGCGATGGAGAGGATGCAACGCTATAATTGGGAATCTAGCCCCATGAACATAAGCAAAATGCAACACGATGGAATTAGCTAGATGCAATCGATAGAATAAAGAATGGAACACCAATTGCAAGTGAAGATTGCGACGGAGTTTAACAATTTTGACGACCCGCTCAATATCGACCCAACCAATTTATATCTCAAGATTTAACATCTCCACCCTCCCATTGATATATAATTTCTTCTTTGTCGTGTTTATGTACAAACAATAGGGAGTTTAATCCCCTCCCTCTCGACCACATAGGCTTTCATCTCTTCTTCTTAAAGTTGTATTTTCTTTTATTTTTAAAAATAATGAGAAAAAAAGAAAAAGGTAAAAATTTAACAAAATAGATTTAAGAAAATTAGCAAAGAAATCGATTGCTATATGGATGTCTGATGTGTTGTTATGGGACCTAGTTTATAATGTCATCTCTATGTGGGAAATATTTGGCTTACAAGAAAGAATGGTCATTTCAAGCTCTATGCAACCAAGAATAATTATCATTGATTGGGCCATATTATCAAGTCAAAACATAACATCTAAGGCTAAGGGGCTCATGGGTCATGTGTGATGCCCTGGACCACCTCAAAGGCCCTATATACTACATAGATAATATTTGCCAATGAGTAAGATATGTCGGTCATTTTGAGGTTTGACACACCAAGTATGGATTTCAGTCCCTAGGCCATGATTTGATGTGAAAAGAGTTATTGGGCCAAAAAAAATTTCCTTAGGGCTCATGAACTATGTGTGGGGCCTTACGCCACCACAAAGCCCTATAAAGGGAATATTTGCATGTGAGAAAGATATAGTACCTCTTTTATGAATTTTGGTTAACCATGAATATTTTTTGTAACTTAAACAATGGTAAGGTCAAAAGACATAGCCTTAGGTCATAACATTTTCATTTGGCCTATAATCAAAATATGGTCGTAGAAGATTCTGCACAGGGCGTAATAGAGAAATAGGAAAATACAATAACGATGGAGAATCCTTTGCATTTGCTCTTAGAAATCACGCTACTTGACATAAAATTATAAAGAAGCCACATGAGTTGATTCAATACCCAATTCTTTCCATCTCTGGTATTTTGATTCAATCCCAAATTCTCTCCATCTTCAATGATCCTATTGAAGGAAAATGCACTGATTTCTTTAACAAAATGTGGAAGCTGGAAACTGGGAGGTCATCCAGAGGCTCCATGAGAAAGCATTATCATGACTGGTACTTGAGTAATAGGTTGTTCGAGAGTCTCTTGTTATAAATCCAAAGCTTTGCAGTGTTGCGCGCCCGATCTGTTAGTCCCTATAACAGAGCAGGTTCACCTGGTTCGTTCTCAACATCGAACGATCATATGGATTTGGCCCCTTGTCCTCGTAATTTATGTACCCTCGTAGAGTTTGAGGTATGGCTACTCAGATTAGGTCTCCTGGTTGGGTCTTATCCTGGCTAGTCCTACTTAGTCCATCTGTGTGAATCCCTCTCATAAAACATAGCTATAAATGCCAATCTGTAGTAATACAAAATCTAATCGCGAGATAGCGATCTAAATTTTGGTGACCTAAGATAGATATAGTAGAGGCATCAACAATGGTAGAGCTCCTAGTTTACTTTGATCCATCCCCAAAAACCATGCTTTGAACAGCCTGGCCTGAGAATCAAGACACCCATGTTGCCAACTGGGCGCCCTGAGAAGTTCTTATGGGCGGAATAATATTAAATCCTCTCATGGCCGAATTGGGGACAGACCAGAGAGACCAAATTGATACTCATAACCCCAAATCCATAGATTGATTTAGCAGAAGCCCCCTTGGGAAATGGGTAGTTGTACATAGATCTATATTTGAAAAATCCTTCATGTTTTGCTTCTCCTCCCTATGAAACTTCATAGGTTTTAATCTATATTTTAATTTGTATAATGTATAAGTAAATAATATGTGTATATATTTAATTATTTTAAATCACATAACATATGAACTATATATATTTATTTATATTAAATCTTTTAACATATGAACTATAATATATTTACATATTTTACCATTATTAAGGTGAAAGAAGTTTATATATCATAAGGGTGTTTATAAAATATTTACCTATTTTATAAATTCTATTAAGTACATATTTATATTTCTTACAAGTATAGTATGGATGGACTATGAATGTATGTATTTTAACATAATTCCCAAAAATGAAGCATGTTTTGTTGGGAGAAAGAAAATGGGAACAATTTCAATATTATGTTTCCCTTGTGGTTTGAATTTTGTACTTTGGTGGGGTGTTTTAGAATAATATCACTTGTTATGCATGCTTTAATTGGTAAACATGTCCCATATGCTTTAAATAATGATGATGATGAACTAGATGACAATGACAGTGATGATGTTTTTGATGGTGACGATGATGATGATGATCATCGTCGTCACCTTTGTCATTGTCATCATGATTATCACAATAGTCATCATCATCGGCATAATCAGCATCCATATCATCATCATCGCCATTGTCCTTGAGATCATCATCATCATCATTATTGGCATTTTCATCAGTTATTCATCATTACCTTTGGAATAAGAAATAGCATCTACCCAAAATATGTGATTAGTGGAAAGGGGACATGGAGGACACACACGATTTATGCATGACAAATAACAACTTAGTTTTTAAGATGATCAACATCATCATTCTCATTGTATTCATCATCATTGTCATTGTCATCATCGCCATCATCATCATTCATTTCATTGCCATCATAATCATCGATGATTTTGTAATTGCCATTATCCTCCTCCTCCTCCTCATCATCATAATCGTCATTATCATTGTCATCGTTCTCCTCATTACCAACAACATTATCATCATCATCATAGCCATCCTCAATATCATAATCATTATCCTCATTTTCATCTTCAACATCTGGGTGTAAAACTGGATGCAAAAGTGGATAAAAACATGGATGCAAAAAAGGATGCAAACATGGATGCAACAAAACTAGGCACAAAAGTGGGCGCATAATGGGGTGCAGCAAAAATGGATGCAAAAGGTGATGCAAAAGTGGATGCAATCATGGAAGCAAAACATGATGAAAAAAGTGTCGCAAAAGTGGATACAACCATGGATGTAAAATTGGATACAAAATTGGATGCAACAAAAGTAGATGCAAAAGTAGTCGTAACACCCAACGCAAAACCTGATGCAAAAGTGGATGCAAAAATGGATGCATAAAGGGATGCAATAACTGATGTAAAATTGGATGCAAAAAAATATGCAAACGTGGATGCAAAAGTTGAAGCAAAAGTGGGTGTAAAAGTAAGCACAAAAATGGGTGTGAATTGGGATGCGACAAAAGTGGATGCAATAGTAGATGCAAAAAAAGATGTAAACATGGATGAAAAATGGGATGCAAAATTGGATGAAAATGTGGGTGCAAAAGTGGACGAAAAAATGGATGCAAAAGTGGATGCAAAAATGGCTAAAACAAAACGAGATGCAAAACTAGACTCAAAACATGATGTAAATTTTGATGCAAAACTTGGCGCACAGAGGGATGCAAAAAAAGAAGCAAAAGTGGATGCAAAAGTGGATGTAAAAAATGATGGAAAAGTGGATGAAAGAAATGGCGTAAAATTTGAGGCAAACATGGGCGTAAAAGGGGGCGCAACAAGAGTAGATGTACAAACTAGGCACAAAATTAGGTGCAAAACTAGGCTCAAATCTTGTCGCAAAACCTGATGCAAAACCTGGCGCATAACCATGTGCAAAACCCGATGAAAATTATGCTGCAATTTGCGCTAGATTTAGAGAAAGGATGCAAAATACGCCTAAAATAGCACCAGCCCGTGAAATTGCGCCATTTTGTCCAAAAATTGAAGAAAAATACACTAAAAGATGGTCTAGGCGCAAAAAAGGATGCAAAAAGAGACGCTAAATCTAGTTTTTGTTGTAGTGTAGGTCCCAGTATCAAAATGAGCATGTTTCTTTCTCTCATAGATTCGCTCCCTACAGAGTGGTGCAACAAAGTTCCAGGAAAGTGCTACATGATGATAGCGAATGACCAACCAGTTGGCTCATAAAAGAAGGAAATTGATCATTCTCTACCTTTTCCATATAAAATAAACACACACATCCATTAGTTTAGAAGGAAATTGAGAGGTTCACATGCACAGCTTTAGGATGTCACTACATAGAAGAACCATACTACTGTATAGTGCTGCAAATTGCAGCAGAGTTTGACAAGTTAGTTTTTAAGGAGGAAACTTCTTTTCTTCTAAAGACAACTTGTATTTTCATGTTCCTACTTATTTTGAGGGGGGGGTTTCCATGAGGTTTTTCCCTATTTCCTCGCTTTATTAAGAAACATTATTTTTAATTCTTTTATATTTGTATATGTGTGACTTTTGGCCTTATTTCCAGGGCCCACAGTTGTCCAAGTTAGGATTAAGGGGAGGTGTTAGGATTTATAATCCTCCCTTGTCCAAACTGGTCTATTAGATTATATTTGCCTAAATTAGGAGTCATTTAGTTATTACTGGGTCCACTACTACCATTGGTTCCACTTGGCCTAATGGGGCCACATGTACCAATCACTAGAGTGTGGGGAACATAGATAGAGGATAACTTCAACCAATTGCACATTTATGCATCTATTTATGCGCCTCCTAGATGAATCCCTACAATTTAGGAGCCACTTGGAGTGTCGACACCAACCTCCTTCAGTTGTTGGTTGTTAGTGACTAGTCAAGCTTAGTTATGCTTCAATTACATTCAGTTAGATGTCCTCCATTTCAGTTAGCATCAGTCTTGCATGGGTGCATGTGCGAAGGCACCTATTCTCACCTACTTCTCACCTACCACATTAGTTAGACTAGTTTAAATTATTATAATTGATTGAGAGACTGGATTAGACAACTGGAGCTTAGCTAGTTCGATACTATAGTGATTTAGACACTTCTAGTTAGCCATGTAGTCAGATTGAGTTGGTAGATTCGAATCATAACCACATGATTCAAATTCTCCTTTATGTAACATTGTTGTATACTACTGAGATTAATGAAGTTTATATTGTAACTATACTGGGAAGTACTTGCATGTTTCTTGTGAGATATGTTTTGTTCAATGGGTATTATTCATTCCTTTTACACTGCACAATAATTAAAATCTAATGGCACTCATTTCCTGAAGATCAATGGCACATTAATTCTAATATAAACTGACATTTATTGACTGTAGCAACAACTATTACATGTATAAGCTTAGTGGGTTTTTGAGATTTTACTGTTGCATGAGATTGGCCTATGTTTTCATTTTGTGTCCAAGACTATGTACCAACCATTTTTTATAACTTCAGTGCAAATGTAGTGGTCAATGGGAGTATAATGAGTCTTGGAATCTGGGACATGGCATTCAGTGCGCTTTCTTCTTCTTATGTTGCATGTAATATTTGTATTTCATTCACAAACAATACACATGCTTTGAAAAAGATGCAATTGATTGCTCCCATTACTGAAAAGAATGATGTAGCAGTAAAATTTTAGACATTATCCAAATCCATTGAGTTATGGTCTAGTTGTTGACATGTGGGAGATTTCCAGTCCACCTGTAGATTGATGTGATTTTACCACAATTTTCCTAGGTTCAATTCCCATCATTTAGATACTTGCACCTAGGTTCAATTCCCATCATTTAGATGCTTGCACCTAGGTTCAATTCCCATCATTTTGGTGCTTGCACCTATTTTAACCTCGTGGGAATCCTTAAAACCTAATGCCTCAAGAGATTGACTGCACTCTTGCCCTAGAAAATGGGATGTTTTTATTAAAAAAAAGGTTGATGCAAAATCCAAGGTTGCTTCACTTATGTATTTACTATAGTATAATTCCGTTGGAAGAACTTTTTCAATAACAAGACTTCAATTGTATTTTTAAACCACGTGAAGTTACAAGATGATGTAAAAATACGCATATATCATACTAAAAATTTTCCTCGTTATGTCTTGTGTCATGTTGTTCTTATTTGAAAATGCCATATCTGTGTACAAGGTACATCTAATGGGGTTGTACCTAGATATCAACTAAGATGATATTCAATTTTCCTTTACCAAATTTTCAATCACTAGGGTCCATACATCATATTTGTCGTGTTTGGATGGCTAGTTATAAGGTACCTTAATATTAACCTTATATTTATTGAGGTTATACATAAGTGCAACATATTCCTATCAAAATCTTACATATGCATATTAGCATATTACTTCATAGAGAGTTGTAAATGAAATTTGTTTCAAATTGGGAGAGTATGGAATAGTTTTCATCTATTAATAGGTTTCAGACATGTTGCAAGGAATGAGGATAATAATAGACTCAACCCCCTCAGTTATAGAGGTGCAAATGTATTCCTCTTAGATTTATGCTTCATCAATATGGTGAGTTATGAAAATATCTCCATAAAGGTTCTTATCATTGGTTTGTGTTTCATTTGGTTTTTTAAATAGATTTTGTTCGACATGTATTTTGAAGGGAGAAATGTGTGCTTTAGGTTTGCATTTTCTTGAAAATTTCAAAATTGAACCAAATATTGTTTTATGTTTGCTTTGTGGTTCTTCTTCCTTATATGGATGTAGATTTCCTAATTGAGACACTATGCACCATCTCTGCCTATTATTTTGGTGGGGATAGGCTCATCCAAAATTCACTATCTTTAATTGGAGTGTTTTCATAAGTTTCATGGTCTGCTCTCACAAATTATTTTCTATAACTAATTTTACAACAAGACAAACAATTTTTTTAGCGGTGATCTCAAAGCAACCCCTATATCAGCAGCTCAAGTGGGTTGTTTCTTCCAGACTATGTGCTTGCAAAGAAGTCTCTTTTTGGTTGCTACTTTTGGCAAAAGAGGCTTTATCTTAGAACTACAGAACTTGAAAAAAAATCATGGTAGAGTATTTTGTAAACTCTTGGTAAACGAAATTTAGTAAATTTGAATTCCACAGAATTTACCATAAATGCTAAATGGAATTCCACAAATGAAGGTTACCACAAATGGAAAATGGAATTTGGTATAGTTTTTGGTAAATGGTAAACGTAGTTCCACAAACGGTGAACGGATTGCCTCCTAATAATCTATGGCAGATGGTGAACGTAGCTCCACAAATGGTAAACAGAATTTCCTCCTAGTCGTGAAAGGAGTTTGGTGCTAGTTTATGTTTTTTTTAAGTACCAATAAAACATTCTTTTACTCATCTGAAAGTCGTTATTTATGTCGTAATGAGTATAAAATTCCTCGTTATGGTTGTGACTTTACGAAGCTAATGATATTACAAATGACATCAACTAAATGTATAATCATATAGTGGATGCAGTTATTCAATCTCTCTAAGTTCATTCTTAGTAATTTATTTTCTAATAACATAATAAAAACAAATGTACACAATTCTTAATTTTGATGTGGTTGACATGATCACATAGATGTTTAATTATAAATTTTACTATTTATAAGATAAGAAAATGTGTTATTTACTGGAAGTGGGGATATGGTCATTTCTCTTAAAGAAAATATGGAAATATGTTTTTCTTGGGTATTAAGGGTAACCATAAATAATGAGGCAAAGGCTTTGGCATTATATAATAACTTTTATTGTTGCAAAGTCAACACATAATTAATGCCATGATCGTAAGAGATTCTATCATTTCTATTGGTTATATTCACAAATATGAGATGTTTCAAGACATCTATCTCATTCACAGAACATGACCAATGGTGGAAAATTATGTAGTATCGAGTACTTTATGCATCAAAGAATTGACAATTCTAGGGTAGATACAAAATCCAATGAAATTGTTTCTCTTGAGGTTTGAAATCTTAGAAGAAGGGATAGGGGAATTGGTCTCATCTCAGATCGCATGAAACTTACCACAATACTAATGTCTAATGCATTCGAGATGGAGTTCCAAGTGGCATTTCATAGGAATGATGACATAATGGACCTTAATCCTTGTGTGGATGGGAGTACTCATACCTAATGCAATTGAGGTGGAGATCCAAGTGGCATTTTATGGGAATGGCAAAATAATGGACATTAAACCTTGTGGATGGGAGTATCATTTCATTCAATCCTCATTGTGGTGATTTCTTCTGTCATTTTATAGGGTTTTGCATTAGGAATGTGGTGTTTTCTTATGAATATTTAGTAATAAGATCGTTAGATTTTTTTGGTTTCTTGGTGTTGGTTGAAAGGTGGTGATTTATTGTGCTCCTTCTCTCCACCAATGTTGGAAATATCTAAGTTTTTGTTTTGTTGTTCTGAATTTGAAATTCTTCATGTCAAATTTTTTCAAACAAGGATGTTTTCTTACCACAATAAGAAAGTAATTTATGTGACTAATCCTATGGTCCAACTCATTCACCTAACTCCCATGATAATTGGTTTTGATACATTATAAGTTGCCAAAAAACTAAGTTCCTAAAATGTTAAGGATGTTTGTACAACCTTCATTAAATATTTTAGTTCAAAAAGCTCAAAACTTTTTCATAAAATAACTCTTAAAATAAACCTACTATGATTTAGGTCATGGCTTGAGCATTCTCCTAGTGTAATTAAAACAACACTATAATGTAATATATAAAAAAATTGGCAGGTGTTATCTCTAAAACTTGACAGGACAGGTGCAGTACATGAAACGTTGATAGGTGCAACCTATAGCTCTTCATGTTGGTGTATTTCAACACCTTTATCGAGCTCTTAGAATGAAATAATAAATGTCAACTTCGACTGTTCCCATGTCTATTCTCTTTTGTTTCAAGCATTATATGTCATGCATAATAAGGGTCATAACGGTTGTTAGAAGATCTTGTCCTACACATGTTTTGATTACTATAGAATCCATCCATCAACTATTTTCATCTTTCCAATGTGATCATGCACATGTCCATGCATTTTCACTACATCTAAATTGTGCAAGGATTATGACCATTCACTATGTTGTTATAAGCGATTCAAGAAATAAGGACAAATTACTTAATAAATCAATAGGTAGAGGCTTAGAACATAGATGAGGAAGATCCACACGAAAGAGAAATTGAGGATGCGTTCAATATTCCTTGGTTGGTGTCTTTCTCTAACTTTTTATGTTTGTGTTGATCGACTCTACATATTATATTTTTGGATATCCTATAAGGGAATACATACACCCAACACTTGAGAGTTCATTAGCGTCATCATCCCTTCAGTGTGTCAACAACTATGGAAAACTATCATTTTCCTTTTCAGTAGTTGGTTAACCTTGAAATTTTTTCCAAGCTCATAGGTAACCAAATGCATTTTCAAATACTCTATTTTGGACCTTAAATGTCTTTAAGGCATATTGGTTGCATTCATTGTCTTGAAATTACATAGTTTTTAAATCTCAACATTGAAACATTTTCCTTTCTATCATTGGATTGAATATTTTTCGTATTATTTTTATATTAATTTGAAAAGTTAACAAAAGAGATATCAAAACATAAAACCTATTTTCATAAATGTAGCATATCGAACTAGCCAAATTTTACAAGTCTATTTATTTTTTTATTGAAGTGTTTTCTTCATATTTGTACTGAATCTCTAGCTTCCCAACTTTACTCAATGGAATTGAAAAGTAGGATTCAAAAAAATTGCTACATGTTGTAGGTTTCTCAGTAAAATTAGAGGGATTAATCACTCTCTAAAGAGTCCATAATAAGTAAACAAGAACACAAAATAAAAAGGAATTAAGGGGGTTCCAATTTTATACATTGATAATTTAATCATTCTTGAAACCACAAGATCTACATATGGATATGAGGAAATGGTATCATTGAAGCAACAACAACAAAGGTAAATTCAATAGCTAGGTACTAAAGGTGTAACACCCAGGTTTTGACCCCGTTGCATTAATGTATATGACGTAAATAGTATATCGAGTCATGACAAGGAGCTCAAGGCCATGGCCCTGTCATCGATTGATGTTTGGAATATAGGCGATCACAGTTGATGCCTATGGTTTATGTTCTGAGTCAAGCACATTTGTAAACATCATGTAAATATGCAAATTAATGAAAAACCCACAGCCAACTATGTCAATGCAACGAATAATGAGATGGGGGCACGATTTTCCTGAGAATAAGGGGGTGGGAATATTAACCTTGAGCTAGTTTGGGGAAAAACCATGTGTCGTGGGGAGAACCCATAAGAACTGTCAACTACCCTCTTTCTTGTTTTCTCTTCCCAACCATTTAT
Organism: Pseudotsuga menziesii; assembly: GCA_001517045.1. Lineage (NCBI taxonomy): Eukaryota > Viridiplantae > Streptophyta > Pinopsida > Pinales > Pinaceae > Pseudotsuga > Pseudotsuga menziesii. The sequence continues at coordinate 162,229 of LPNX010716346.1, forward strand.
TCTGCCAGAAGGTGGTTGAGGTAGTTATTTCTTGGAAGGGGAAGAGTATGGACAATTTCGAATTGGGCAGAGCACCCAGTCCTGGAATGTTGTGTTTTGCTTGCATGGACAAGAAAAAACTAGAACCGTATGCCAGTTTGACTCATGCGTTCACGAATGGTTTTTACTCTCACGTTTTGAGAGCTGCAGGACATTCTGGCTCATCATCCATCTTCATTCTCCATTCATGGGGAAGCTCTTCAGCAGCTGAGCTCTTCCTGTGTGTATCCTTCATGCTCTGGGAGTGTCTAGTGACATTGTGACAGCCGCAAAGTTCCATCTGTGTGTATCCTTCGCGTTATGTGAGTGTCTTTCCCTTGGAAAGACTGTGATTGTTGTGTTGCAACGTGCCTTAAACTACATAGTGTATGAGACTCTGTTACTTGTGTTCCATAGTAAACCTGTGTTGTGGAGTTTCCCTGTAGTTGTTATGTTGTGCACCCTGGTTCGGGTTTGAGCTATGTACAAGACTTAGGAATGGGAGAGACGTAGAATGTGCTTGATAAACCTAGTGTGGAGCCTCAAAATAAGATAAGAGTGGCTAGTGAACCTGCTATGCACATCCTGAAGAGCACTGGAAGGGAAGGTGTAGCTTGAGGGACTGTGGAGCAAAGAAGGGGACACTTCCTTGTGTTGGGTGTGTAGGCAGTAGGGAAGCCAGGCCAGATAGGTCTTGTGAAGGTATTCTTAGCTCTGTAGATGAGCTCACTAGCTTAGCAGTTCTTCCTGCCCATTTCCTTGGAAGCCTGATAAACCCAACTAGAAAGATGGCTTGGCTAGTAGCCTGATAAACCCATATGTTGGCTTGGTTGTGTCTTGTTTTGTTTGAACTAGTGAGTAACCTTTGGTTGGACAGTCTGATAAACCCAACTGTGAATGTTGGCTTGGCTAGTTATCCTGACAAACCTAGCAGTGAGATGGCTTGACTATGAACAGTCTAATAAACCCATATGTTGGCTTGACTGGTCCTTAAAGGTGAATGTCGGCTTGACTGTGAACAGTCTTATAAACCCAACTATGTTGGCTTGGCTGAGTGTTATTGCACCTTGGCTATGTATGAGTCTGCTAGTGTTCTCTTATTCCTAGAGGAAATCATGCCCAGCTCGGGGGTGGTAGTGTTGCTAAGAGACTAAGGAGCACACTGGCCTATGGTTGGGAGGAACGTTGCAGCGACATAGCTAGTTGCAGGACAAGTTCTGTTCAAGATAAGTGTTCTTATCTATGTTATTATGCTATTCTCAATTGTATTTCTTGTCTTGCAAATTGCTTGATGGAATGTGATGAACATGTTGCTATGTTGAATTGATGCATTGTTCCTTTGAGTAACTACAATTATAGGCATCTATGTATGTTTTTCCATCATTGCATTTTGAACTAAGTTGTAGGGTAGATTGGCCAGATCGGTAATGTCTTGAGTGATCAGATCGATCCAAGAATTTAGTGGAAAAGCTGATTTTTTTGCTAGAAATCTTCCTTTGCGCAAATTTGCAGGTTTGCAGGATGCACGATGCGGAATGCCGTTTCGCATATTTTGGTTTCCACAAATTCCTCTCTGCAACTTGCGAGATGCAGGATGTGGAATCGCAGTGTAGTGATTTCCACATTTCCAATCCCGCAAGTCAAAGTCTCCACAGCATCGATCTTCGCGGGATGATTCTTTGTCGTTGATCTGTTTTCGATGCGGAATGCGGGATGCGGGATGCGGGAAGTGAGGTTGGAAGTTTTGTAACTTTTCGACCCTGCAACTTGGGCTTTCCACACCATTGATTTTTGCGGGTTGATTCTGAACCGTTGATTTGGTTCTAGTCTGTGGGATCGTTTATGATCATTGATTTTCATCGCGTTTTCTCTCTGCCGTCTGATCTCCTCTGAGATATTCCCTTGTAGGTTGTCGAACTGATCTATGGAAGATGGGAGGGGGCATGATAGTGTGGGAAAATTTGAGATGTGGTTCGCGACCATGCCCTGTGTTTCGATGAGCAATAAAGGCTCTCGATGAAATTTTAATTCTGCATGATGATGGGGTATGGGTATGTTACAGTGTGGTATCAAAGCTACGGGTTGCAGCATTGGGCCTGGATGGACTAGAAACCAGTCAAGAATACCCTCTAATACTAACTTGTACTACACTATAGTGTGATATCCGAGCTGTCAGTTACAGCATTGGGCCTAGATAGGCCAGGTGACAGTAAGTAAATGGTTTTGACTTTGAATTATTGGGTTCCTAACAAACGGTGTTGATAACACATTTTGCAGAGCCATAGTATATTTTGGAAAAGTGAGTGGTGGTTCAGCCATGAGAACCCATGACGGATATGATGCTTGGGACTCCTACGAGTGTTCGCGAGATTCCATGGGGGAAAATGTCCAAGTTGGAAATGATGACATAGAGTTTAATGGACAGAGATTCCAAGAGACGTCGCCAGACATTGCAGCCACCATGAAAAGCCTGATTAAAGTTTAGGAAGAGAAACATTAGTTGAATGCTGCTATGTTGTAGAGTTTTTCAAACTTGCAAATAAAGATAGACTCTGGACAGCGTACAGTAAAACCCGAAGGCAGTAAGAGCAGTACCAGAAGAAGAATAAGGACTGATAGTAGATCATCGGACTTAGAAGAATCAAGTGGGGATTCAATATCTTCTTCTCGCAAGGGAAAGACGCCATAGAAATTGCTCTCGAGATGAATTTAAGAAGGCTAAACATCCTATGTTTGATGGCGAGGTGAAGACTGGACAAGAAGCTGAAGTTTGGCTTCTTGGGATAAAGAAGTACTTCCAAGTTCAGGATTATTCAGGGAACATGAAGGCAAGGGTTGCCATTTTTAGTTTGAATGGAAGGGCATCCATTTGGTGGGAGCAATTCAAGCAAGTAAGGAGGATCAATGAAAGAAGACTTAAGTGGAAATGGTTCCAGAAGTATTTCAAGCAGAAATACCTCTCTAACAGGTACTATGATGACAAGATCAAAGAATTCCATGAGTTGATATTGGGACAGCAGACCATGGAAGAGTATGTGAACAGGTTCCTAGAACCGTTGAGATATGTCAGGTACATCAAATATGAAAAAATGAAAATTCAGTGTTTCATGAGTGGATTGCCTCAGTCTTACAAAGAAAGAATTGAGTTTTATGAGCCTAGAACTATTGAAGAAGTGATTAGGAAGGCTAAGTATTTCTATGAGCAAAGCAAAGGGAAGCCTAATTACCATAAGTCATGGAAAGACAAGAAGAATGAGAAGACTGAACAAAGGAAGAAAAGGTTCAAACCTTCTAGCTTCAGGAATCAGCAGAGGAAACCATCCCAAGCAGAAAAGCAGCCAGCTAGAGTGGTGGGAGAGAGGCCAAGAGATCCACAACAGATCAGAGAACCACTCCAATGTTGGAGATGTGGAGGACTCCACATGCGCAGGAATCGCCCACTCGATAATCAGAGTGCAAGGCCAACTTACAACGTTCAAGAGGCAGAAACAATGGGTCAAGTAGCAAGGGCCATCCCTAGAATTTATGTAGCACTAGAGGACTGCCAGGAATATCACTAGTAAATTGTGGTTGAATTTGCAGGTAAGATTGTCGAGCAATTTGTTTCTATCTTGATTAACCCTGTTTCTACTCACAGTTACATTACTCCTAGAGTAGTGGAGATTTGTACCTTTAAGAAAGTAAAGCATAGAAAATCTTGGTTAGTTCATCTAGCTACTGGAACTAAGAGAAAGGTTAGTGAAGTGGTAGAGAAGTGTCCATTAGTGATGAATGGATTGGTCACCTGTGTGGATCTGAATGTTCTGCCCCTTGGTTCCTATGATGTTCTCATTGGAATGGTTTGGTTAGAAGCTCACAGAGTAAGGCTTGACTGTTATAATAAGGCTTTTGAGTGCTTGGATGAAGAAGGAAACTCAAGAATTGTGAAAGACATTCCAAACTTGATTTCTGTGAGGCAGGTTTTAGTAATGAAGTTGAAGAAGTTCTGTAGGAAAGGTTGCCAGTTATATGCAGCTCATATTCTGGAGGCACCAGAGAATGAAACTTCTACGTTGGAGGACTTTCATGTGTTGCAGGAATTCAAGGATGTGTTTCCTGATGAGATTCCAGGGCTTCCTCCAAAGAGAGACATTGATTTCACAATTGAACTTGTGTCAGGAGAAGCACCAGTGTCTAAGACACCCTACAAAATGAGTACACCAGAAATGATAGAGATGAAGATGCAATTGCAAGAGTTGTTGGAAAAGAAGTATATCAGACCCAGCGTGTCTCCTTGGGGAGCACCAGTTTTGTTTGTAAAGAACAAAGGTAGTACATTCATATTGTGTATTGATTACAGATAGCTGAACAAAATCATGGTAAAGAACAAGTATCCTTTGCCTAGGATTGATGACCTCTTTGATCAATGAGAGGAGCAAAGGTATTTTCCAAGATTGACCTGAGGTCGGGTTACCATCAGGTGAGAATCAAGGATGAAGACATTCATAAAACAACCTTAAGAACAAGGTATGTACATTATGAGTTTGTAGTGATACCATTTGGTCTCACAAATGCACCAGCTACATTTATGTGCCTTATGAATAGTTTCTTCAGCAGGTATTTCGACAAGTTTGTTCTTGTTTTCCTTGATGACATTCTTGTTTATTCCAAGAATGAGGAAGAACATGAAGAGAATTTGAGATTGACATTGCAATTTCTTAGGGAGCATCGGTTGTATGCAAAGCTGAGCAAGTGTGACTTCTATAGAGATAGAATTCAATATTTGGGTCACATTATCTTAGAGGAGGGTATATCTGTGAACCCTGAAAAGATTGAAGCCATTATGAACTGGCCTACTTCGAGAAATGTGACAGATTGAAGATTGTTTATGAGACTTGCATGATACTACAGGAGATTCATTGAAGGATTCTCCAAGGTTGCATATGCCATTACTTCTTTGCAAAAGAAGGACATAAATCATATCGAAACACAATTTTATAAATCATAAATTTTGTAAAAGAAAGGCATAAATCATATCTGAACACAATTTTATAAATCATTACTTCTTTGCAAAAGAAGGGCAAAAATCATAAATCATATTGTTGTTTGTTTGCAGGACATATCATAACACAATTTTATAAATCATAAATTCATAACATTATTGTAAAATCAATAAATATTGTGGATTTGTTGTTTGTCACTTTTAAAAATAAAAAAAGAGAATGAGATTGTTGATATTTTCTAATTTATCAATGAATTAAAAGTTTCAATTAATATTTTCTATTGGCTCATGAAGAATAAGTTGACATTCTTCATCTTAACTAGAATTAGAATTAGAATTAGATTCAATTAAAATTTATATTTTTTAAGTTAAAAGTACATTACATTAAACTTATATTTTGTATAATTTTTTAAGTTTGAATAAAATGATATTTTGTATAATTTTCTAATTTTGAATAAAATAATATTTTGTTTAAATATATAATTAAGTTTTATTATTAACAAACTATTCTTTTTAAACATTAAGTACGTTGTTTTAAATTATTAAAAAGTAATGATAATGTAGAAAACCAACCCATATTTAATCTTAAAATTTGAAATAAATAAAAATATATAAAATTTAAATCTATTATTTTGAGATTTTTTTAATGATACTATGTGTTATATTATTTTGATTACCATAAAAATATTATTTACAAGTTATTTAAATTTTTTGGAAAAATATTATTAGATAAAAACATATAATTGGCCACATAAATTTCATTATTTTACGAAGTTTAGGAAATTCAATATTTATTGAACAACTAGTTAGATTGATTGTGAAAGATTACAATCCCAACATTCTAATCACTATCCAACCTTAGCCACTAAGAACTTGTGGCCTTAACTTGAACCATATAGAAATATAATTTGGTGCCACACTAGTATACTTGCACCTACATCCTATCAAGTATGATGTCAACCATCCAACCAGTCCAAGTTGAACTGTTCTTCTACCATATCAACTTTAAGATCTATAATTGTAGAGCTCTTGACATGCATCCACTGTTTCCCAATCTTCTGATCACATATTACATGCTTTAGCAATATTAGTCCTCCAATTGATTTAGGCAGCTTCCTTAATTGAGAACACTCTCTCATGTCAAGTTCCTTGAGTTTCTTTAGATTTCCTATTTCCTCGGGAAGTTCTTTTAAGCACTCACATAGAGAAATGTCAAGATATTCTAGATTTCTAAGTTGTCCAATAGAAATTGGAAGCTCTTTCAGACCTAGACATGCAGATAATATTAACACTCTTAAAGAGGCAAGATTCCCTAGGTCATCATGTAACTTTTGAAGAAGATGACAATTAGTGATAGACAAATTTTGAATAGAAGTCATATCACATATTTTGGGGGGAAGCTCCTCTAGATCACAACAATGGTCTAAGTTAAAATCTAACATTTTGGGAAGATTTAGGCTTGTCCAAGTGTTATCAAACCTTGACATATTTCCAAGCCCTACACATAAACTCAAAGATATCTTATGTATGTTTTGTAATACATTATTATTCTTTTGAAGTGGATGCACAATCAACCTCTCCAAGTGAATACTCTTAAGATGAGTGAGTGAAGACAAGACTAGTAGGCCATTCACTATGGATTTCTTAGACCCATAATTAAATACTATGAGGACTTTTAATTTTCTCATAGAACTCAAAAATGATGGAAGGAAGTATTCATTTGCTGAAAAAAGTAAAACCAAAGCCTCTACCTCATGAAAATTCATCTCACACCATTGATTCTCTTCCATGGCACCTACACATGTAAACCAAAAAAAAAATTTCAATAAGAACATAGCTTATTAGAAACAATATGGAATCATTACATTCCCTTTACAAGATCCTTGATATTAACAACCAAAACTTAATTGGCATATATGTCTAATTAATGCAGATTTCAAAGTGATAAGCGATTGGATGTAAAATGAGACTCACATGTGACATGAACACAAATCTTGAAATTTTCAATAAGAACATAGCTTATTAGAAACAATATGGAATCATTACATTCCCTTTACAAGATCCTTGATATTAACGACCAAAACTTAATTGGCATATATGTCTAATTAATGCAAATTTCATAGTGATAAGCGATTGGATGTAAAATGAGACTCACATGTGACATGAACACAAATCTTGAGAAGAAATTTAATGTTATAGGTGAATGAAGATGGTTATAAAATGAGACCCACATGTGACATGCACACAAATCTTGAAAAGAACTTTAATGTTATAGGTGAATGAAGATGGTTGATATGGAAAATGATCAATAAAAATAATACTTTTTGATGAAGTTGACTACTTGTTAGTCCTTATTAGAAAAAATAGAGCACATTTTGTCTAATAGAAAACTAGATAATAAAATTATCATTATACCACATTAATAACCAATTTATATATAATTTTGCAAAGATAACAAATGTGGATTTTAAAGTTAAAATAACTTACATTTTTTTTAAAGAGAATTTGCTTATTGGATGATGCAAATTTAGAAGAAAGGCTTCTAATATAACCATATGTGATTGAGACCCCATAATTTTTTCTTAGAAAGGTTATTTTCCTTTTAGGCCTAGTTTATTACCTATACCCTACTGACTAATCTTATTGGTTAGCATGTGACACAAGGATTTAAGGTTATTTTCCTTCTAAGCCTAATCCATTACCTATACTCTATTGATTAAACTTATTGGTTAGCATGATACACAAGGTTTTGAGAAAATAAAAACGTATTTCCAATATAATACTTTTGAATACAATGTTTTGAAGAAAATCATTTCGTAAAATTAAAGTAAGATACAAATATCACTCACCTGTGTGAATGGAAACTATTTGAGCATCACATTCTTGACCTTTAAGCATCTCCCATTTTCTTGGCAAATTGTGATCCTTTCTAGGCATAAACAACCTCTTCCTATGAACTATATTTTCTTGTGATGCCAAATATATGGCTAGGTCTCGCATTACGTCATGTTGAGAAAAATACAACTCATACGAACTTCCATAATTGATTGCATGAGTGTTTTTAGGCCTGATTACCAAAATAGCATAGCATATAAGATAAAGGAAGCAAAAAAAAAATATTGAGTGCAACAAATATCAGAGATTACAGTTACCTCGTATTGCTTGTTAAGTTTAACAAATTTCTACTTGCAAGTTCTAACAAGATCACAAAAGCATGTTTCCACTCCAACTTTCGCACATAAACCCAAATGTCCAATAATGCATCCACAGAGATTTTTTTATCCTCTGGAAATGATCCCAAGTCTAAATAGCACTCTCGCGCTTCCTCATCTAGGACATCAATGCTAGTCTCCAAGCATCTTAGGAGCCCTTCTTTATGATAATTTGATACTAATTCCCCATTTAAAAGCTTGTTCTTGGCACTCTCCCACACAGGGTAAGGTTCACCATGCAAAGAACTCCCAATCACCTTAAGAGCAAGTGGCAGGCCTTTACATTCCTTTTGGACCTATGATTCATACATCAATAACACCAAGTTATAGTTATAGATGGAAAAAGGCAATGAAACAAATGAATTTGTTGTTGAAATCATGAACATTATACAGAGTAAGATTAAAGTTCATTGACATGTTTCATTTTATGGCTTATGAAGATGAGCATATGTTTTTTTCGGGGAAACAATATTCAAGTAAATGATTATTGAGTATATATGTGTAACACTAGATTATATTGAAACATTGATTGCATTGTTAACAATAAACAATGTATTAATGTAGAAACAAATCCCATCAAAAGGACATACCATGATAGTAAAATCTTGTAGTTAGATGTACATTTAGAATGATGGTTGATATTGACAATACTAAGCCCAACCAAAATTAACAAAAATATATATTGCATATAATATCATTCCATTTCAATGTTGTAAGAGTCATACCTTCTTTACTAAATGTTCGTTTGCCGTACTTGGAATTGATCTTTGCCCAAAAGACCAAAAACAAAAAAGAGACATAGCATTATCATCATCTAGCAATGGCAATTCATAACATTTAGTAGAGGTTGTTTTAGGGATGGTAGAACAATCTCGGGTTGTCACAAGGGTCTTATATCCTTCCCCTTCAAATAATAAGTTTTCCAAATTTGATCTAGACCAAACATCATCCAACACCACTAGAGTTGGCTTGGATTTCCTTTTGATTTGTTGTTGCAGTTGTCTATGTGCATCCTCCACATTTTGAAATTTGGGATTCTTCCCATGAACAATATTCTCCCACATAGTCCTTAAAATTCCCTTAAGGTTTGGTGATTGTGAGACAGTGAGGAAAATGATATTGTTTTGAAAAACACCTGGACATTACATAAAATGACAAGTGTTTAGATTTTAAAAAATCCATATTTTATTCAAAGACAAATTCTTAAATAGTTTCAATAAATAAAAAAGAACCCAATAACTTCACATTGAAACACTACAATATAATTTTTGCATCTCTAAAAATCCATACTAACCACAAGATATAGAGATAAAAACCAAACCATGTTGATTAACATTAAAATCCATTTTCTTACTCTTAAACATTTTCTCAGACAAAAGCTATGTTATGAGACACCATTTAACAACATTAAATAATGCCTAAGCTACAACATACACTTGGAGTATTTTTGTAAAAAAAAAAAGTATTTATTTCTAAAGCCAAAATTATATTAGTATATTTATTTCTAAAGCGAAAATTACGTTAGTTTCCATCAGAATCTTTTTTTTTGGGTTATCCTTCAATTTCATTGATCGCAAAAGTGCCAAAGTAACCAATAATTTGAACCACGAAGAAACCCAAAAGCCTAGTAAGAAGTTGATCGCAAGAGTGCCAAAGTAGCCAATAATTTGAGTCTTGAAGAAACCCAAAAGCCTAGTAAGAAGTGGCAAAGTTGTTTATATGGATGCGTGTAAAGCCTTTCCTAGAAAAGGTCATTGGTCGCAAGAGTACCAAAGTAGCCAATAATTTTACCACCAAGAAACCTAAAACCCTGGTAAGAATTGGTAAAGTTGTTGATATGGATGTGTGTGAAGCCTTTCCTAGAAAAGGTAGTGTCAATGTTATAATTATTAGAGAGATTGGAGTTGCATTTATTGGTTTACCTATCTCATTAGACAATACAAAAGAGTGGTGGGAAAAAATGACAAGTGGAATGAAAGTTAGAATACTGAGACTTTGGATGGGCTTGACTAAATAAAGAGTTAGAATTGACTCTACCCTGAAAATATGAATGGAGAGATAGTGTTTTTTGGGGGTCAATTTTTATAAATTCTTTATTTTAAGTTTAGTATATGATTTTTTATTAAAACTATAATGAAAAGTGAAATTGATTGATGAACATAAATCTAGTTGGGTAGATAAGTTTTTTTTACAACCTATGTGAGTGACCTTTTCTACACCTTAAGTGAGTGAGATGTGTCACCTTTGGACTTCAAAAAAACATTAAAAAAATTGTAAAACCAAGAAAACTTACTACTTTAAAACAATTATATATATTTAATGTATAAACAATGATATTTGTTTGACGTATGCAAGAAAATATACTCTTTAAGTAAATAAAAAATCTATTTCATTTCAAACTAAAACTCCTTCACATAATTTATTAAAAAAAAACTATACCTGAAAATGTAAAATGCCCTAACACAAGTTTAACTCTAGCTCTATAAAAAAAAAAAAAAGATGTATCAAATATCAACTTTTCTAACTGTAATAAAGCCAAACTTAAAACGAACCCATACTTGTTATAATATGGATGCAACATTACATTGAACAAATAAAAGTAAACAAAGTGACTCAAATTAATAAAACTGCTTTGAATAACTTAAACACAATCACCTTTAATTTCTGGATCGCTTGAGAGCGCCAGCGCCATTGTTGTTTTGCCAACACCTCCCATACCGTGCATACCAACAACAGACACCTCTCTCTGGAACAGAATCCTTTTCAAATTCCAAATATTTTTCTGTAATCCCAAGACAAAATCAGACTTTACTATCTCATCATCATAATTGACAGGAGCTTCATCAAACATATGATCATCCGCGCTCCTTTGTTGAAGCATCACGGAATTCTCACAGGGATCGTTGGTGAGCTTCAAGATCGTTTCATTCATCTTTACCTCATCGTAAAGATGGCGAAAACTCTTCAGCTCTGTTACCAGATTCTTCACGTCAAGGAGCATGTTGGCAGGCATCTGATACTGGAGAAAGTCACAGATCTCTTTCTCCAGCTGGTGGATTTGAGAGACATATCTGAGCTTATGAAAGATTTTGAAAGGGCTGCTGGTTCTCTCACACTTTTTCACCAATTCAACGCCCTTCATAAGGATGCTCAAGAACTGCTCGTACATGGGATTTTGCTCATTCTCGGGCTTCACTAAATCCAACAAACACAACTGCTGAACTGTTTGAATAAGACCGTGCAGCAGTGCATCTAATCCACTGCATGATGAGTTCTTGCAATTTAATATATCTATCGTATGCTCTCTTTCAGTGATTAGTCGACAGAAAACCAATTCTACGCAGTGCTCCCAAACAAAAATTCACAATATTTTTTACCTCAATATCTACTTCTCCTTACTTTGAACGGTGACTTCGAATTGCGCTGCCTTGCTTTTGGGAACAAGTATATTTTATAGACGGCCAAACGAAATTTATATTAAGATTAAGCGCGTTGAAGGAAATCCTTAATTTTTTTATTTTGTTTATTAAACTAACTTTATTTTAACTAACTCTCCGTTTCTTCTCTTTTTCCATTGCTTCTCCTTCTTTTCATTTATGATCCTATATTCTCATCTCCGTTTCTTCTCTTTTTCCATTGCTGTTCCTTCTTTTTTTCCATTGTTTTTCCTTCTTTTCATTTATGATCCTATATTCTCATCTCCGTTTTTTCTCTTTTTCCATTGCTGTTTCACTTAAGAAAATGGAGATCATACGCACATACATCACATATATATATATAGTTGGAGTGAGATCCAACTAACTCCAAACATGGAGATGTTGGTTGAGAGAATATCTCAACAGTCTCCTACAAAATCTCAAACCAATCCCAAATTTAGTATGCTGCACTAATGTGAGCATTATCTCTAACAGTTCCTTCTTTTCATTTATGATCCTATATTCTCATCGTCTTGGGTCATTTTAAATTTGGACGTATCATCCTCTAAAATGGTAATTGTTTTTCATTTTTTTTTTATATATTTTTTTCTTTTAAAGTCTATTTAAATTTGAATGTATCATCTCATAAAATAAAATAACATAAAATAACACCCATCCTCAACCTTCACAAAAATGTTTAAACGAGACTAAACCCCTAATAAAAATTATCTTACACCTCATCGATTATTTCTCTAACTTTTTCCTATAATTTTCTTACTTTTAAAAATTTAAAAGTTTTCTCTTCTTTCTTTTTTTCCGATTCTCTTTATTTTCTCTAACTTTTACTTAATTTATTTAAAATTATTTTCTTTCCTTTCTATTATTTTATATTTGTTTTTATTTTCCTTATTTTTTTTTTTAAAGATTATATTCTGTCCTTTTTCTTATTATCATTAATTTTCGTCTTTACCTTTTTTTCTATTTTGCTTTGCTCCATGAGAAGCATTTGAATAGTCAAAACACATTATTGTTTAAAAGTGACTTCGCAATTGCTTTGCTTTTTCTTGGTTGCTTCTCGCAGGCCAAGTATCTTTACATAGCACTTTCAGATAACAACCCCTGGAAGGTATGTGGAACGAAATATTCAAGTTATATATGTTTTTTTATGCAAATCCTGTGTCCAGGGAATTGCCTTCCAAAATTTTCTACGTTTGTTCCAGATTTTTCAATGGTCCATCCAAACAGAAGATGACAAAATGATCTTATCTCATACGGCGCCACGCGGTCAACAATAAGAAGGACAAGTTAAGAGTCTCCGGGACGTTACGCTGCAACGACACATAAATCAAAATATGACGCTTCAAGGAAAACGGGACCTTTACTTTATGAAAGGACACATCAAGCGAAATGTTAGGAATTCAGATCTGGCAGAAAAGAGTTTATGCAATCACAATTGTGGCCCAGCTCAATAGTTATAGGTTGGAAAAATTTGGCTTATCTAGATTTAGTTCCAAAAATTGTTTCATTTTCAACTGGTCCAAAAATTGTCTCATTTTCCCTTCGAATAGGTATTTATCATTCCCAAAATATGGAATTTTGAATGGCGATTCATCATTCTCAAAATATAAAATTACAATATATAAAAGCATAGATAATGTCATCCCTATACAATATGTAAGGCACTACATTTGCCAACATACTAAAGGTTGAGACAAGCGTGATCAACCGTATGGATTGAGGGATTTATAATTTTTTATTTTAAATATTCAACTTGGCTGTCTCTATTCATTTTTTATATAAAAAAAAATCCATTTAAATCACAATATTTTTTCATATAAAATATTTTCTACTATTTGAAATCACAAGATTTTTTAATATAAAAAACTTCAATTTTGTAAAATAAAAAATAGATAATAATGTTTAGTAAACTTTTTTTCGAAGAAAAAAATATATTTCAAACTAACAATACACTACTGAAATAATAATGCTTACTAAAATTGTTTCAAAAATAATAATGTTTATTAAACTTTTTTTTTAAGAAAAAATATATTTCAAAACTAACATTACATTATTTAAATGCTTTCAATAGTTTACAAAAATCCAAGAGATCGAGATGTTATGATTTGATAAGCACATCAAGGGTATCTTAAAAAGGTGTTACTTTGTAAATGTAATTATCATCATATTATACATATTCGAGTATGGTTATTATAAAAAAAATGTTTTGTCGATTAGTATTCATAATGGTTTACTCCATTTAGGGGAGGCAAGTGCATGAGGGGTTTATCTTTGACTTCAGAGGAAACAAGATTTTCTCATTTACATGGGGCTACGAAAAAGGACAAATAATCAATTAGAATGGGATGCCTTGATGTAGGGAATTGAAGCCATGAAAAATCTTAAGTTTCATAATTATCAAGCCTTTGTTGATTCTTAGATCGTTATCCAGAAGATGAAGAACATCCAGGATGGGAAGGAAGAAGCTAAAGGGAGAGTGCAAAAAAGAATACCTAACCTATCTAAGATTCAATTCTTCCATATTAAAGGTAAGAATAATATTGAGCCAAATCTAGAAGAAAATCAAGGTTCTCACCTTAGACAAGAAGAAATGTCGCTTAACCACCTCCCTTCCACTATTAAATGGTCCCCATGCTTTCAATTTTAACCAATTTTATCCTAAGATCTAACTATTGGAACAAAGTTGGCCTCGCTCCAAAAAATTTAGCAAGGACCCTTATGGTCGACTGGAAAGAAGTTAGCTTCCAAATCCTTACAACTCATGACAACATTAAATTATGGATAAGGGGAACTCTTTCTCATGCCCTTGCAATTAGAGTTATCGGTGCAAGCCATGTGAAGGAATTCAAGGTGTCCCAATGCCCCATCACTCCACACACTCCATAGGATCTTTGGCATGTGAAACTTAATTGCGATAGTGAGAATAGTAGGACAAGTGGGGATATATTCTCGGAGAGCCATTCTAGTTTCATTCATAAGGTAGTAAATATTTCATGCTATGAAATATGGGGCTATGTTACTACCTTTCCTTCTTCTGAGAGGGTCGAATTCTATGGTTTAGTCCAAACTTCTTTGATCAAAACGACGTCTTTGCTCTATAAAAATGATAATGAAAAGGAGGATAAGGAGGGAGGTAACCCCCTTCTCACAAAACCCTTGGCTTTGGAGGAAATTCTGTATGAAATCTCCAAGATAAAGTACTTCTTTGAAGATTATCAGAAGATGCTTTGGTGTGTTTATGAAATCGCAACTGTGGTCTGTGAGGAAAACAAAAAGCTTTAGTGGAAATCACAAACATCTCCACCTGTTTGGATGATATTGAAGGTAATGTTAGAGTTTAGTCTGGGGAGATTGAAGAAATGATGCACATGCTTAGGAATATAGAATCAACCCAGAACAAAGGTTATGAAGAATGCATGCATGCAATAAACACCCTATGTACCCAACAACAATAGTTCATGCAGGTCACCATTGAAAGAAATGCTCGATGGTTAGAGAAGATGTAGAAGAGGATCAGTGACGTGCAACGAAACCTGGCAAGACCAAGTACGGACATCAACGAATCAAAGGAGCAATATATAATATCTCCAATGGATGTTGTGTCCATGCTCCAGCTCGACTCCAATGATGACTAGCTCCAAGAATGAACAAACTTTTTATTTTGCTTTTGTTAATTATTTTTTGCTTAAAATTATGTGGGCAGTTTGTTAAGATATTTCCCTATAAGGGAGGTAGACTAAGATATGGAGTACTCCTGTGTTTTTTGGAATTTTGAAATACTCTTGGTGGGACAGTATCAGTCTCAATTTTGAATGCTTGGCCTATATGTATGTTGAGCTCGACTTGTAGCTCTTATCTCCATATTTATATATAAAAAATACCCTTTATGTTCCTGTTAAAAAAAATTGTTCAGTCCCTTCACTAACCTATTATATATGAAAGATGCATTGTTATGAGATTTAATCAATTGATATAAAATTGATGAACTGAGTAGTAATAAATTTCTATGAGGGATCCTCCCTTATATTCTTTTAGTGGAAGAGAACCAAGAGCCTGCACTAGTCCTTCCTTTGAAGAGCATCAACAACAATGTTCATTTCGTTATATACTTGTGTGAAGAAATTTTTGTAAACTATTTTATGACAATCTTGATGTAATCAACAAAATATTGAAGTGAAATATTGTGGATGACATGCTCATTGTTCATCCTCTTGATAACCAATAAAGATCCTACAAATATTTGTATTAGAGAAGTGTTTTCAGACAAATCCATCTCGAGGAGAGCTCAAAGTGCCAATAGTTTAACCTTTTTGTTGTATACGTTACCAATATGTGTTGTAACGTGTATGTAATGTTGATCTTGGAAGTGAAGAACACCTATGATCTCTCAAGTGTCTATAGATCCTTCACAAGCCACATAAAAAACTCCCCAACAAGTAGACATGCCCTCCACTAAATCCCAAAAATGTTTCTTTTCTTTGAGGATTTTTCTAGAAACTTATTGAGAAATAGCATAGATTTGTCTCAAATTCTTAAAAATCATGTAATATTGTATCCTCAAACAACATGGACTTGAAAGAAAGAAATACGCTCCACCTTGTTGCATCAAAATAAAATCAAGCCACTAACATACATACTTCCATACTTGGGATGTGAAAGGAAATGAAGTAAACAAATGCAAGATATTTTCATC
This sequence comes from Pseudotsuga menziesii, assembly GCA_001517045.1. Classification (NCBI taxonomy): domain Eukaryota; kingdom Viridiplantae; phylum Streptophyta; class Pinopsida; order Pinales; family Pinaceae; genus Pseudotsuga; species Pseudotsuga menziesii. The sequence continues at coordinate 178,567 of LPNX010716346.1, forward strand.
ATAATTTTTACATAGGTAACATATGCTGACCCTGTGTTTATTTTTCTTTTGGACTAAGTTCTAAGTTGAAAATTATCTCATGAGAGTTAGCCACATAAATATCTTAGTTTTTTTGTTTGATCTCTCACCTTCCAAATAAGGGACCACCATCAACACTTTCCACCTTTAATACAAGGAAACAAGATTCCATATCCATGTTTAAATACATATTCGATATAGGTCAAGACTAGGGTCCTGCATAGGAGCTAGAAAAGGTCTAGTGTAGTCTAGTTGCAATGGCATTTTCAATCTTCCCATAAAGAGAAGAAAATATCACCTAAAGTGAAACCAAGACTGATGATGGATAGAGGGATAGTGCTAGTCAATGAATTCAACTTCAAACATATATTCATTCAAAAATTAACTATTACTAATATAAAAATAAAGCGTGTTGTAAAACATTCCTTATGACAAGAAAAAAAGGAAAGATGAATTCATTCATCATGCAGATTACACAATAGAATTTATAGGGGGCCTATAATCCATCTCATTTTATTCTCATTCCTCGAACATATAGATTTACATATTTTACATTGTGGGGTATATATCTAGAATCATACCTCTCAAATCAATATACCCATTTAACCAAAATCTCTCTAACCCCTTCCCATAACCCTTTATGGGGTTTTATACAAGAACAATGGTAATTTTTTACCACATCAACACATTTATATTCTAAATTCTCTATTGGGATGCATTAACAACTCCCTTACCATTTGTTGCATCCTTTGTCAAAAATATCCATTCATTGACTACTTTGTATGTCGTCTATGATCTAATCTTCAGAAACAAAGGGTCCAACAAGCCCTATCTAGAATCATTCACTCACATGGAAAGTTAGTTATATTGCTCCTTCAAACCTTCAAATGAAGCGACCACCATAGGTACCACCTATAAAGCCTTGTTGTGGAGTTGGTACAATTTTTTTATCAGGGACTTCCACTTCCCCAATAAAAGTGTGGCACTAGCTATGAATACTTGTGCATGGTCACTATCTAACACATTGGGTGTTTTTGTCTCTAGCGTGGTCCACTCAGAGTATACAAATGAGTCAAGATATTGTGGTGTAAAATATGTAGAATGGGATACACGTTAGAACTTTCTCAATGCCTTCTTGTCTGCAACCACTACTTCATGGAGTGCATCCAATTGGTCATCGGTAGATTAGAACTTCACATACTTCTATTGTTTCTCATTGAATGTGCATAAGCATTCATAATATTTAGTCAATATTGAAAATCATCAATAAAAAACAATCTCATTTGTAATAAACCCATCCAACATTGCACATCTAAAAAGATGACCTTGTATTTCTTAGTCACTATGTGAAAGTGAGCACAAGATGTAGTCACTAATTCTACAAGAGGATGGACTCTAGACATGAGTTCATGTTGTTATCAATTATCTTGAATATCAGTGTAGTATGTGGTTTCTGACACACGTTGAAAAGAGTACTTAGCAAGGGGTTGGGAAATTTTTAGCGGTAGATTCAATAGGGAAAATTAAACAACAAAAAGTCCACTAAACAACATATTCACACTCTCCAAAGTACAATACAAACATACATCACCAAGATATAATGCATGGAACCAAAGAATGTGCTTTTATTGATATTACAAAGAAGGTTATAGATTTTGTCGAAATATTGGACAATACTAAGAGGGGGGTGAATTGGTATTGATAGTTTTTAATAATTAAAACCACTTTTAATTTAATTATTAACACACATGATCAACAAAAGTATACTGAACACAAATTTATCATGGAATCCCAATTGGGTAAACCACCAATACTTCCTATTACTGCAAAATTATATTTACAAATAGTTTTTTCCTGCTACTATAGATAAGGATGGTACTACACCCCATTTACCACCAATTATTGGAAGGAGGCTACGACCCCCTATTTTATCAGCTATTGTTGAAAGGATGTTACAATACCATGTTTACTAGCTACCACTGGAAGGAGGCTATGACCCCCTTGCAGGCTTGTTGCCTGCCCTAGCACCTTCTAACCTCCCTTATATGATAATTTGATCTATTATTGTTCTACATCAATCGATATGCTAATTGAATGTACAAAGACACTTATGGGAAGGCTTAAAGCACTGTTTATATACCCTCAAACAAATCTTTTCATTCAACTATCACATATCTTCATCGAGACTCTTCACATACAATTAAACTATTTCGAAATTACTTCTATGTTTGTCGCTTTTAACTATGCTTAATTTATCAGTCGCGACCTTCCACAGTTTCTTTTCTGAAATATCCTTTCCACAATGTCCTTTCCGCAACAATTTTTTTTGCATTCAGCTTTCCGAACTGACCTTTCCGCAATTTGACATTCCAAAATTTGCGGTAACTTATTCATTCTATAATTGCAGATTGTGGATGTGTATTTTGATTTTCTTGAAAATTGATTCCCTAATTATCTTTCCGCAATCAAAAACTCCTTCATTCCGCAATTGGGGATTACAGATTGTGGGTATGTATTTTGACTTTTCTCAAAAATTGCTTTCGCAATTCGTCTTTCGTATATCTTGTGAATCGGTGATTGCTTTGCGGAATACTTCTTTTTCATTGATCAGTTATCAAACATGAAGCTTCACTTTGGCGCTCCTGAATGTTATTTTCCAGGCATATTTATTTTTCGGATCCTTTTCCTGTCGTCAATCTATTCTCTTGATACAATATGAGCTGTCTAACCTCTACTAAATAAATTGATTACAACTCCACGACCCTGCGTCAATTAGTCAAAGGATCAATCAATCAATTTAGTTTGATCGTACTTGATCCCCTAATTGGATCCTCTCATCTGTCTTTCCATCATTATCACATATGTCATCTTTCCTTGCCATTGTGTCATCACGTATTCCTTTGTCATTATTGAACCCCTTTTGACATCAATGACAACTTCATTCAACATTCTTCCCCTTTGACAACGATGACAAGGGTTTCTTTTTGACAGCTCCCCCTATTAACATATCTCCCCCCTGACATGATTCTTTTTCTTCTTCTTCCCCTTTTTTACTGTAAGGAGATTACTCCCAACTTATGCCTAAGATGCTCAAATGCTTCTTTGGGAAGTGGCTTAGTGAATATATCAACAATATATTCTTTAGTATTAATATATTCCAATATGACCACTTTTTGAGACACTTGATCTCTTAGAAAGTGATATTTTATTGGTATGTGCTTTGTTTTGGAGCCTTGCATGACACGATTTTTCGAGATGCTTATGGCACTTGTATTGTCACAACTTTTTACTAGTGGATGCTCATACTTGACAAGTCTTCTAATGTCTGCTTCATCCAAATGACTTGAGTACAACATGATGCAACAACAATATATTCAACCTCTACTATAGATAGTGCTATGGGAGATTGTTTCTTGCTTAACCATGATACCAAACAATTTCCCAAAAAGAATACTAATCCACTTGTACTCTTTCAGTGATCAACACTTTCTTCCCAATTTGCATCAGTGAATTCTTTTAAAGTAAAGTATTGACATTTTTGGGTACCATAAACCATAATTCATAGTGCCTTTTAGATATCTAAAGATTATTTTTACTACATCCACATTTGTTTCTTTGGGACTTGATTGAAATCTAGCAACCAATCCTATAACTTGCATTACATCTGGTCTTTTAGTTGTTACATATAGAAAAATTCCTATCATAGATCTATAGATGGTATGATCCACTTCTAAGGACTCGTAATTTTTTCTTAGTTTACAACCATGATCATAGGAGTATTAACAGGATTGGAGTATTCAATATTCAAATTCTTAAGCATAACTTTTATGTACTTGGTTTGAGAAATGATGATTCCTTTATCCTAATGATAGACTTGTAATACTAAGAAAAATGTTAATTCACCCAAGATTGACATTTCAAATTCCTTCTTCATTTTAGAAGCAAAGTTTACACTTAGTACTTGTAGATTGCTTCCAAATATGATACCATCCACATAAACAATAACAATGATCATATTCTTATCTTCAATATTTATGTAGAGGTTACTATCAGTGGCTCCTCTTTTATATCCATGTTGCTTCAAGTAGTTATCTAGCCTTGAAACCCATGCTCTTAGGGCTTGCTTGAGACCATAGAGTGCCTTTTTTAGTTTGCAAACATAGTCTCTATTCTATGATAAGAGAAAACCTTCTGGTTGTTCGATATATACTTCCTCTTCTAGTTTCCCATTTAGAAACATAGAATTGACATCCATTTGATACATTTTGAAGTTTTTGTAACATGAAAATGCCAAAAACATTCTGATTACTTAAATTCTTTCTACAGGTGCAAAGGTTTCTTTAAAATCAATACCTTCCACTTGAGGATATCCTTTACATACTAACCTTTCTTTGTTTCTTACCGTCTTTACCATCTTTATCTAAATTGTTTTTGAAGATCCATTTGGTCCCAATGACATTCTTTCCTTCAGGTCTTGGGACAAGTTCCCAAGTTTGGTTCTTCTCAATTTGATCCAATTATTCATTTATGTCCTTGATCCAATTTTCATCTTTGTTGGATTTTGTGAGGTTCTTAGGTTCCACCACTGATAGTAATGCTTTTTCATAAAACACATGGGGTCTTCACTTGTTGAACAATATCCTATCACGTTAGTTCATATTGTGGGTTTTAAAATTATCAAAAATTGAACCAATATATTGCAGGTATTGGGGGGATGAGGGGTTTAAGGTGGGGGTGGGTAGGGTGGTTTATAAGGATTGAGGTATAAAAAGGGGTGGGGAGGAGGTTTTAAGTATTGGGAGGGGGTTTCAAGAAAAATAGTTTAGGTCAATATCTATGGAAATTAAGGGTATTTTTTAATATCCCACGATCATACGTGCTATGTGAGAGTTTCACTAAGTAAAGTCCCTGTGATCAAACATTAGTTCCCTTCTTGAACTGACTCCGACATCTTTTTCACCTATGGTTTGTGTCTCAGGATGATTATTTTGTATTCTCCTAGATGAAGCTTTTGTATTACATCTTGGAGAGTCTTCTTCTTCACTTTCCCGAGAATCTTATTTTTCTACTCTTTCTTCTTCTTCTTCTTCAAGAGCATCCTCGTCTAGTGGACTTTCCTCTTTTTGTTTGTCATCTATTTCTTCACCATCAGTTTCTTCAACATCCTCACTTTCTTGGATTTGTATTCTTCTTGACTTACTATCATCAACAATTACACTTGCACTTTCTATGATCTTGTGTGATTTAGATTATAACATATGTGTGCCCTTTTGGTGTAAGAATATCCAAGAAATATGCCTTCATCCCTTCTAGAGTCAAACTTCCTCATCTTCTCTTTTTATGTAGCATTTGCATCCAAAAACTCTAAAATATTTAACTGAAGTTGGTCTTCCAAACTATAGCTCATAAGGAGTCTTGTCGCTATTCATTCTAATATGTCCTCTATTTTGTATATAGACAGTTGTATATACTGCTTCTCGCCAATAACCATCAGGAATTTTTTCTTCATTAAGCATAGTTCTAGATTCTTCTTAGATTTTTCTGTTCTTTCTCTCAACTACTCCATTTTGCTGAGGAGTTTTACCTGTTGAAAACTACCTCTTGATTCCATGAATTTCACAAAACTCATTGAATTCATTTGAGGTAAAATCTCCACCATTATTTGATCTTAGACATTTAACCTTGCGATTTTCTTGATTCTCAACAAGTGCTTTGAAGGATTTGAATTTCATAGGATTTTGATTTTTCTTTAATAAATGTCACCCAACTCATCCTTATATAATCATCGATTAATAATATAAAGTAATATTCACCTTGAAGGATTTTAGTCCTCGTTGGTCCACAAATATCAGTGTGAATTAATTCTAATGTCTAAGAGGTTGTATATTCTTTGACCTTGAATCTTGTTCTTGTTTGTTTCCCATGAAGACAATGTCTACAAACATGATTTGGTGGTTTTATGATCTTTGGAAGATTTCTTGCAGCTCCCTTCTTACTAAATTTTACAAGATTGTCAAATTTTAGGTGCCCCATCCTTCTATGCCATATTAGACTTTAATCAATTTGAATCATATAACATTGTTCTTCATTTTCTAGAATATAAACATTGTTTGGAGTTCTTACAGCAGTCCCAACATCTCTCCTGAATCTTTTCTTTTGATTTCACACTTTTGGAATCAAATATACATATGTGTCCTTGATGACATGTATGGATAACACTTAAGAGATTAGGTTTTAAGTTCTTTACAAGCAAAACATTTTCATCTTTCATTTTGTCTCTAATAGCTACTGTACCCTTTCCAATTACTTTAGAAGATAGAATATCTTCAAAAGTGACTATTCATTTTTTATTTCTTTTGAGGTTTATAAACTTATTTGGGTATCCTGTCATGTGTTTTGAGCATCCACTTTCCACATGCCATAGATTTTGTTTTTCTATATCACATAGAGATAATGAACATTCCATATCATCCTTCTTTTTCCAAACCTTCCTCTCCTTTTTGTCTTGAGATTTTGAGGTGTCATCTGTAGGAATCACTATTTTGCAATTTTTAGCAATGTGTCCTTGATTACCACATTTGCAACATTCTATACTATAAATATTTAGAGGAGTAAAATAGTTGTAGTTTCTTCCTTCTAGATTGTTTTTAGTACCATTTTTCTTATAGAAGGAAGTTTGAGGTGTAATGTCTTTCTCAATAAGAACCATTAGTTTACAATTTCTAGCCATATGTCCAAAATTGTTACAGGTATACCAATTTCCTAAAAAGAGTTGTTGATGTCTACTTGTCATTGGTGTTTTAGGTATCATATATGTTCTTTATAAGAGAGGAGCACATTTCGTGCACATTTCTTACTTTCTTCCCTTTTAATTTGGATCTTGAGTGCAACAACATAGCTTCTTTTATTTCCATCTTGGTTTGTGCAATAGGAATGGAATGTCCTGGTTTCTTTTCTTTGTCAAATCCCAATCCAGATTTATCGCTTGATGATCTTTGGACACTTAAGATTTTATCTAAGTTATTTGAGCTTTTCTCAAACTTTGATTTGATATATTCTTCATCTAGCTTCTTTCTAAGGCACATAATCTCTTCTTCAAGCCTTTCATTTTCTTGTAGTGTCTATTTGAGTTGTTGTTCTAGATTGTTCTTAGCCTTTTTGGCTACTAGTATTTGATTTTTTAAGTAAATAATAATTCTTTCTATATCATTGTTTTTCTCTTCAAATTCAACCATATGAGTTTTTTATTTTTTGTACATCCTTTCATACTTTCCAGGGATGATTTTAGGGGAGAAATTTCATTAGAGAAAATTTGGGGTCTAAAATGGGCCTTATAAGAAAATGTGCAAACAATAAATTTTGTGAGTTGGAATTCAAGAACCAATAGAATTTCAATAAAATGAGTCAACCATAATGGTTAAATTGACATATTTGTCATAAAAGAAAACTACTTTTTTGTTCGTATTTTCGAAATATCTCCCCGTGTTTTTACTCAAATTTCAAGCGGGAGAGATCGTTGGATGCGGAATTTAATTATGCATCCAAAGAGTACCTACAATGCATACTTTTGACAGACCCTGGTACCCCAAAAACAAGAAATGTCTGAAAAAACATGATGATGACATCATCATCACTTTTTTTTAGGTATTTCTTATTTTTGGGGTAGTGGGGTCTATCAAAAGTATGTAGTGTGGGCACTCGTTGGATGCGGAATTAAATTCCACATCCAATGAGCTCTCCCACTCATAATTTGAGTAAAAACATAAGAAGATATGTCGATAATACCAAAAAAAAAGTACTTTTTTTCATTCTTCCTCCAAAATTAATAACTATTATTTTATTATTTTAACAATTATTTTATCATTTTCCTAAGGAGGCCCATTTTAGACCTCAAATTTCCTCTACTGAGCCTAAGGGCTAAATTAAAGGAGTTAGAAATATTTAATGGGCGAATTTTAATATGGATTTTTTTTAAATTTAATATATTCGTCAAATATTTACTATACAAATAATAGTCCAAAAACAAATCATCCCCCCCTATTAATGAGGAAGTACAATTTTTTTTTATTTATCCCTCTCAAATTTACCTCAAATCCTAAGTTCGCCTATGAATTTCTAGTAAAATTCATATTCAATCCTCCTTCGTCCCTAATTTTCAGTAATTAATTCTTGGAATAATTATTTATCCATCCATATTTTCTTTAAAATGAAGAAATGGTTGTATTCGCCCATGGTTTCATGTCAAATCTAGTTTGAAACCTTCATAACCCACCACTTTTTAGAATTGGAGGTTATTTTTCCCTCCATCTTTCATGAGATGAGAACCTTATTCATTTAAGGTTATAAATGCACTTGGAGTGGGTTTCATGTTATTATTTCCCTTCAAATGCACTACCTATATAAATATTTCCCAGCTCCATTGAGTTTTGGCATCTATATAAATATCTCGTAGCTACATTTTCCGATCCGTCATTCATCCAATGCTCAGTTTCCTGAATCAGACAGATTCTTATTTTTTTCTTAAACGTGTATCCCTACTTCACTCGGATTTCAAATCCTGCCAACATTTCACTCAACTACGCACTATTCGGTCTCGACACCACAAGAATACCAGGCGACGACCAATTGCACTACTCCAACATGTTGGACATGCAGTTGTACGTCATGGTGGTTGCAATGGTGACCCTCGGCCTTCCTAGGTTTTGTGTGTATGCATTTTGCATTTTTTTCCCTTTAATAGACGAGGAGGATAGATGTTCACAAACAAATTTCGATGCTTGACGTAATAGCGGTTTCTATATATTTGGATTAATTGAATGGTTTCTTTGATGAATCACATCCATTATTCGATTGAGTTGGCTTATTGGGTTCATGGAGTTTTCTTGTCGGTATTACTCTATTTTCTTCCATTTTTCCAAGATTTCTGCATGGAAGCCACAAACCCAAACATATTTCTCAACAACATTCTGTAAGTATCCAGGCACAGTGATTGCATTTGACTTCAATATATCGTCATAATTTTAACCATGGGATTCTATACCCAAAATTTTTATAGACGGGAAAGGGGGAAGGAAAAATCTATCAGACCTGGAGAGAAAGAGGAGGCCTTCCCAAAATTTTCGAGATTTATTTGAGCGAGAGAATTTGACTTATAGGACAAGAGAATGTTGTCAGGTTTTATATCTTGGTGGGTGATTCCCAAGGAGTGACAATAACTTATGGCCTCCATTAGCTTTTGCAGGATGGTAGCGACCCTCCTCTTCCGAGAATGGAACTGTATTTTCCCTGCCAACAATTTTGTTGAAGAAATCTTCTCCCGAGAACATTTCCATTACCAGATGGAGAAAGTCATCATCCTCATAAGCCTCAAGAAGGGAAACCACAACGAGGTGACTTGAGACATACTACATGATCTTGATTTCATTGTTGAGGAATTCTCTATCGACGAGATCATGCATGATATTTGATTTTCTGATGGTATTGCAAGAGGCTCGTTTCCCACCTAGCTTGTTAGCTTGATGACATGTCAAATTCATTATAGGACATGTATTGATAGTATTTAGCTTTATATGTTAGATGTTTTATTTTTATATGTGTATGTTAGATGGTGCTTATTTTTTATAGATGTGCATGATGAGGATGTTAGAAAATCATTGTGTTTTGTTAGATGTGATAATTAGATGTGAATGACTAATATACAAAGGAAACGTTACTTTTTTGGGAAGAAATTGTGGAGAATATTCCAACTAAATATGGCTCTATCAACATTTTGATTTATAATTTCACAAGTTTTAGAAGTTTTGAATCATACATGGTTATTTATATGTTTGAGGTTCTATAACTTTCCATTGCTCAGGATCGTGAATTTTGCAGGTTCGGTATGTTTTTTATATTAGATATGGGTTCGCTATGTTTCATTTGGCTTCGAAATTTGTATTTCTAGAACTATAAGAACATTTATGTATGAACAGTCTCGTATTTATGTATGAATAGTCATGTTTCTTAATACAGTTTCGAAAGTATTATACTTTTTTATTCATCAATGAATAA
>LPNX010716346.1:188645-258024 GCA_001517045.1 Pseudotsuga menziesii
ACACCTATTTCTATATATTAACACTTATTGCTAAATATTTTCTCATAATTCTATCCAATTCCATAATGCCCAACCTTTAATAATGTACCAATAAAGATCATCATTCCCCAATCTAAAAAGAAATAAATTAAGACTTTTTATTTATATTAATCCAATGTTACAACTAACCACTTCCTATAAATACATAACAATTGTATAATGTCAATTTTTAGCCATTTATTATTACTATATTTTAAAAGTAAACTAAATTACCACCTCTAGATTATGTGACCAAGTTCCAGAGGGAACAACTTCCTTTATTATAGATATATGATTATCTATGTTACATGAGTTCTTAGCTAATTAAAAGTTGAAAGTTACACAATTTTTTTTAAAATCCACGAGGTATAGTGTTCCTTCCATGTCATGATATTCTACTATTTATTTTCCACAAACATCTTATGGTGTGGAAGAATTGATAACTGAGAAACACAACTTATTCTACATAAAATATACAAAGGGATAATGGTGCAATGCACCAATAGATACATCTTTTACATATTAATATAGAGTGGGGTGTAGGATAATATTTAACCAAAACCCTTGAATGGATAAAACACAATTTAATCTAAATGAAAATTAGAGAGGGATAATGGTGCAATGGAATGTGCCAATAAATCCATCTTTATGATGTACAGGTAGAATGGGGTGTAGGCTAATCTCTAACAAAAAAAAATGCTAGACTAAATTGAAATTATTTTCAAGGAGGATTTTTCCCCAATCCAATAGTTGAAATTACAATAATAAAAATATGTAATTTGATTATTTCAAAACCTCAATATTAACATGATGATGTCTTTTATATTAGAAATTGGAAATAGGGATTTTCTTGAGCTCTTGCTATTTTCTTGTCATTTTTCCGATCCCAATGTTGAGAATCAGAAATTAGGTTTCACCCTTCCAGACTTTGGTTTTGGATTTCCGATCATGACCTTGATTTGTGTGTGTTTCTTTATATTCTATTTTCTTTTGGATCAATCCACGTCTTCCGATCAGATCGAAAAACGATCATGATAACTCCTCGTCCTTAGCCATTTCTTAGGTTTAAGTTATTGTTTTTTCACGCTGTTTTTGTTATTTTTTACTGTGTGTATCACTGTAGCTTCTCTGGTTCCCACTAAAGGACTTTGTTACTATACTCTAATGAACCCCTTGCATTTTCAACTGGTAAGTGAGTTTTCCTCTTCTCCATTTGGTTTAGGGGTTAAATAATCCAATTTACTATTGATTTTATCCCCCTATTCACCACGATAAACATGGTATGAAGTGTGAGATCCAAAACCATCATAGACGATCCCAAATCTATGGACCCTAATTATTGGGTATATACTATCACCAAGGGAGTTGTAACTAAAACCTTCGCCCTGTACTAGGCTCACATCTACTCTATATTCAATAATGATGACCTATCAAAGGTAGAGAATTATGTCCAAGACTTCCTATTCATCGCCAAATCCCAAACCCATGCGATTGTTTCTCACCCACCTATAATGCCTTACGTAGATGTCGTCTGCTGGTTGGTTAAAATTGTCGACCCCAACACATTGATGTCTAGGGATGATATTAAATCCCCTATGGTCTCCTTCAAATCAAAATTCATTTTAGGGATGTACGCCCTCAGGACACCCCAACAGTTACTCATTGAAGAATTCCTAAATAATTCAATTCCCAAATTCAATCTTCTTGAATTGATCAAATCTTGGATGGATGTGCCAACTCTTTATGCTCATAAACCTAACATGAAGTATCCCATTTTTTGGTTCAAGGAACCTTATTCACTACTCGCTTCCATGTTTTGAAGACTGTATTTCCTTCCCAGCTTCTCATACTTCAGGACTGAATGTGCTCCTATAGCCTATCACATCATTTCCAATGGCCAATCATTTAACTGGGCTCAAATACTATTAGTGGTTTTGAGGGAATTTTTTTCGCAAGCATAGAAGACTAAATCATCCAAAAAACCCAAGTTTTATCTTTCTCCTTATGTGGTAGATATCACTTGATCCTCCTTTTCCTTCCCCACCATGAATTGGAAGTAGACCAAGCAAAGTCCACCTATTCACATCTATTGTTCAGCCTTGTGGGAGGACAATTATATTCCTCTGATTTATGAGTCTTCGTGGAAAAATATTTACCAAATTTGTACAATATTTTATAACTCAGTGAAAGATTCACTAGTTTTTACAATTTTTTAAAATCAAGTGAAATATTTGCCAATATTTTACAATATCTTAAAACTTAGTGAAACATTTGGCAAGATTTTACAAGAATATATAATAAAATTAAATATTCTCCAAATATTATATATATATACATATTATATTATTGACAACATTGCCTTCAATTTTTCTTATATATTAGAGAGATTCACCCATTTTTATACATATAAATCTAGGGGGGGTTCTTAAAATCATCCCTGATACTTTCCTAATTATTCAATAGAACTTACAAGTTTTGCTTCAAGATATACCACACCTTCTATTTTTACATTTAGTAGACTACAGTAGAAGAGATGAAAGAAAGAGATCATGTGGTGTTTAAGCATCTTAAACATTCAAGGAACACTGTCGCTTCGCTAAAAAAAAAAGTAAAAGAAATGGAGAAAAAATCACAAAGATGGAAAGAGGATAGGAAAAGATTGGAGCAAGTCATCACACTTTCTTCCCATGACTTATCTAAAGAAGGAATTACGACGGAAATGCCCCCCGAGGATAAAAAATTTCGACTTGGGGAGGTAGCTGTTGACCTCTCCCAAAGAATTATAGATTTGAAAGTAAAGATGACTCTCAGTACACCACCTGAGGTACTAGAAGACCAACATAAGGCAGTAAAGGAAAATGTTCAAAAAATTTAGGAAGTCGAGGCTCTTTGGGCCAAAGAATATGTGTAGGTTTATCAATCATGGTAATTCTTGACGGATGATGTGGAGTTGGAGAGAGTTAAAGAGAAGCTTCATACCGCAGAAGAAAATTTGAATGGGTTAAGAAATGAGCTGAAGAAATTTTTGCTAGTTGAGAAGATGAGCAAGGTGAGTGACTTCAAAAAATTACAGCAACAGGTTGCTAAATTGTGGAAACAACAACAAAGACGAACATAACGTGTCATGGAAATCCATGATGAAGCATAGAAATGTACATGAACCATCCACCCAGTCCACAAGCGAGTGCGACAGGTATGGAAGTGACAACAGTGGAAAATTCAGAACATATCAATTCCAAACTTATTGAACTAATGTAGAAGGAAAAAAACATGTGAAGAGAGGAGCAAATGAAGTAATGAATATCTATCGAGAGTTTTAGAGTAAACTTGGCACGATGAAAACCTCTAGCTGAACTGGCTCAGGACGAGCCACAAGTTAGTGTTGGTGGATTATTGACCCCAGGAAAATATGTACCAATTTCGTAAAAAAAATGAAGAATCTGGTTGCAAGGAAAGAAAGGCCATGACGAAAAAGGAGAAGAGTAAGTTGAATCCGTGTATTCGACATATTTTGAGAAAACAAAAATGTAACAATGACTTAAGTTATACTAACAGTCTATCTTTGGGAATGGGAATGAATTTAATCTAGGTCGTTAGCGCATTTATTAAATGTAACAGGATTTGGGGTAGTTAGGACAACCAATTGACTATTAGTTTTGAACTAATTGACAGTTGAAACAAGAATTGTAAGAGATATATAAGATCGATCCAATTTGGGTGCATACAATCGCTAAATCTTAAGGATATCGACAGAGAGGTCAACTGAGAGAGAAAAGAAAGCATGAGAGCATGATAAATATAGAGAAACCCATCCATTGTAAATAATATTCTTAGACAAGTTTGCAAGTTGTGTGCGCAGACCAAAGCATTTCAATATTACTCATGCCAGATGAAGAGAATTTTGTGGTTTCTCCCGTATGGGTTTCCACGTTAAACCTATGTGTCTTTGACATTTGAGTAACTTGTGTGTAATTCCTTATGTGTTTGTCATACTTACATTGATTTCATGTTGTGGAATGAAAATAATAATGATATGGAATATGATTCAATATGTATATGTTTATGTTGAAAATGTGTAGACATATCGGTCTTCTTTCTTGTGTGTATGTGCCACCGATAATACATCTCTCCATTTTGGTTCAGATGTGTCTTAATGCTATAATAAAGAAATCTCCTTCATTAAATACATAAATATGGTTCTGGCATTCCCAATAAGATCGGGTGAGATGACACTTTTGCAGGTATTTTCGATGGGTTTACACTCCGTCGAGCCGATATCTTGGGTTTTGTTGGATAGAGAGGAAAATATGAACCTGGGTTAGTGGAAATGATGCAACATCAACCAAGGAAAAAACAAGAGGAATGGTTCATAAGTCCTCCTTGGCCATGAGTTATTACAACTATTATTTGAATTAGTCTTGCAAGATATTAAACCCTATAATTTCCACCATTCAAACTTCATTATAACATAAATGCAAAAGGATAGGTATTCCTCACTTAAATGCTCTAATACACCAATATAAAGAGAAAAAAGTAAATAATTAAAACACTTGTCTTATTACAAATGAATGCTAGGAGCCTTTATTTATATGAGGCTTAATATACTTATCTAACTTTAGATCCTCCCTTACTATAAAGTAAAATGACTAAAACGTTAGAGTTTTCCCCCACAAGTTGGAGCCCAAACAACAAAAAACAAGAGATAATTATAAAATAGTGAAAATGGCTTCATCCAAATGAAGTGATGAGTCGAGGGAGGATGTTATGCCCCAACTATCCCCAACAATGCATAAGATTCCTTAAAACACTCCCCTTTAATGAGGAAAATATCTCTAGAAGAAGATGACATCAAGATGAAGTGTGCACATTTAGACCAATGGGAGGGATCATACAAGAAAAGGAAGGACCAAGTGGGAATAAATGAGGTGTGCTAAATCAGGTATGAAAACCCTTACATACGAAATCACCTTCTGCATAGCATAAACATGAGTGTGGTTAGCAAACCCCGACCCATGTATCATAATGGGCCCATCCCAGGAAACAAATTTTCCAATGTGACATGGGACTTCCAGCTATCAAGGGTTAGCTATTAATGTCGCTAACCCAACACTTCCTAGAATTAAAACCAAAAGGACTCACCATGATAATACTAAGGTGCTTGAGCCCTGATAGACCACACTGTGGGGTCTTGAGCCCTGCTAGACCACACTTTTACATAAACAAGCATGGAATTGGAATTTTACAATGGAAAAATACCCCTTCACTTTTGTATTTCCTTGAAATCATGGCATGGATGATCTAAGTCATAATATATGGCTACAAGTGTGGGCAATGTGCTTCCTTTGATAGTGCATGAGTACATTTGAATCATCTGTGCATATAGAGCTACACACATATTTAACAAAAAATATGTCAAATGCATTGGAAGTAAACAGTTCCATCCTACCTTGTTAAAGTTAAAATGAAATGATAAACAACAAGTGCAATGCATGAGTAAAAGTAAATGTGGAATTCAAATGAAGTTGAATCTATTATGCATCCTACCTACCTACTCTAAGCATGGTGAGAGAAATAATTCAAGTGAAATCATACCACTATTGAAGTCACCTTAAAAAAACATTCATGTTAGGGATTATTCCTTTGCCTTTGGAAATAGTCCAAGACAAAACCACGTTAATGGCAATCTAAGAACATTCCATTATCCTCGTCAAAATGGGGTTGTAAAAATTAAACGTATCATGAATATAAATGCCTTTAAGTTCCTTCAAAGAATAAGGACCCCTTTTTCAATCCCCCTCTATCCAATCTTGGATAGGGCTCAAATACAAACTATCTCCATCACAATACTACTCACCAACTTTTGTTTATTCCCCAAAATACCCTCAATACCATCAAGGAACATCGCATAATGAGACAAACGATTTGTCCATGTTGTTCATAAATTTTTGCATCTTCTAATCATAAGAAAAATATACCAATATTCAAATTTATCAGGAACTGGAGGCCTATAAATCACTTGCACTATTCTTGATTCTAAAATGACCTTACAAGTGTAAAGAATAGAAGAAAAGAATACTAGACTAGTTGGTTAGGAGATTTGGGAATCACTTGTAAATATAAGGCATTGAAATTTTATGTGGATAATTGAAATTCATTTCTCTACCCTTTCAACCTTTTATTTTTACATGCAAACATACCTTTGACTTGCCTCACGATTATATCAAAGTCGCCAATAGTATCTAATAACTTAATACCGTAATCATTATCTAACTCAATACCATGCAAGAGAGCTCAATATCCATCCACATTGTTATTACCTTGAAATGTAGGTGGGAAGAGAAACAACAACTATGATAAGGAGAAGTTAATACAACACCTACACACATACCTGACTAAGACTTGGCCCTGCCGAAGTTCATCCTTGAAAACTTATTAGAAACATTGGTGGTCAAGGTTGTATAAGATGCACTATCATTTTGAAAGAAAACTATTTCATTCTCTAGGTATTTTAGGTCCTATTTATGGTGTATTCTCATGGGTATTAGATCATTCATAAGAGGCACTTCATCTTCTTATTGCCCAAAACCTGCATCAATCACTGAAGAGCATGCTTGAAAGTGTTAGTTGAGATTCACCCTAGAAGAGGATAAACTCGGTCTCTCAATATCTACAATAGAAACCTCCATATGAAACCATATATCATCATCAATGGTGAGCAAGCCTCGCTGAACCAAATCGCAAGGATTCTCATAAAAAATAGTTTTTCCAAGTACTTCAAAATTTACACTTCCCTCATTAGAAGAATCATATATGGGTTCCCAACAACTTTCCAATGATCCACATCCATATCATCCACATCATATCCATGGAAACCATCTTTAGTATAAAAATATCATCAAACCCATTATCTTCGATAGATTTGTCTTCAAAAGTAAGAGAAAATGGAATATTCATCAAACCTTCATCGTCGTGAAGAGGAAAAGGAGAGGCATAAACCATACCTCCACCAACCATGTATTTGACATTCTTTTCAATTAATAATGGCTCTTCCATGGGAGCTTCTTCATCATATTCATTATCTTCATGAATTATATTTTTCTTCCAAGCCTGCAACAACAAGTAGGTGGAAACCATCAAGGATTTATTCTTGGACTTGTTCTTATTTTCAATAGGTTTCCTATTCAATATCCTTTTGTTGATATTCATCATGGACTTCCTTGATTTCTTTGACAAAATCCTCAACAAATGGTTCTTCAACAACGACTTCTTCTTCTAGACATTAATGTTCAGATCACTATATTCATTTTCAAGTGATGTGATAGAAGTGTCTTTATCATCAATGAGATACCCAACATCCACTTTGAAATAAGGATCCCATATCTCAAAAAAATCCAGGATATATTCTTTGAGCAAATGAATTAATTTGTTAGGAATCCCATAAAACCAACTTTTCAGATCATCATTGAAGAATTCAAGGGGTATCTTGAACATATTCATCTTAACATCCTCATGTATGACATTCCACTTTTAAATAAACCCCATGAATAATACAATGTTCCATTTAGTTGAATAATTATGTCCATGGAAGTTTGGTATGCATTTCCTCCAACTCTCGCCATCGAATTGATTAGGATATCCTCATATCTTTGAAAAATCCAATGGTTCAAACCTATTGTGCATCCGCATCTCATTAAAAATGTCAGGTCATACTTTTATTGATGCCAAAATGAGTGGAGTCTCCAATATGATCTTTTAACCAACAGATGTGCTTACCTCTACACCTAACAAGGTCATCGTTAGATGATAATTCTATCTTGAAGTGTGCTTCCTTGTTTGTATTCTTCTTCAATGGAGTTTCCAGATAAGACCTAAAAGGTTAGCCCTTAACAATAATCTCATCAAATTACAAAGAAAAACTTACGTCAACTTTCTTACCAAAATTTTGTAGGAGTCTACTTCACCCATTAAAATACCACCTTATAGACATCCCAAGAAATTAATAGATGATATTGAGAAGGCCATCCAAGAACTCTTAGATTTGGGACTCATTAGGCCAAGATCTAGTACAAAAATCTTTCAAGAAGCACATGATTTCCAACTAGCTGGCCATCCGAGGATCTTCAAAACTTATAGGAGATTAAGGAAAATATTATTTTGGAATAGGTTGAAGGAATATGTGCAGAAATATGTGAATGAATGTAAGTTATTTCAGCAAAACAAATTAGAACTTACATATCCAGCTGGTTTATTGCAACCATTGCCCATTGCGGAGCAAAAATGGGATAGTATCTCAATGGATTTCATCACTTGTTTTCCCAAGTATACGGGTAAGGATTGCATATATGTGGTAGTGGATATATTGAAAATATTTGATAATTTCTTTGTTGTTACATCATCTTTTAGTGCTGCACAAGTGGCTGATATTTTTTTCAAAGAAATCTTCATATTGCATGGGCTCCCCAAGAGCATTTTTAGTGATAGAGATAGTAGATTCATGGGTGCTTTCTGGCAAGAAATTTTTATATTGTTGGGCACCCAGTTGACTCTAAGTACACGCTATCATCCACAAAGTGATGGAAAAACAAAGAGAGTGAATCAATGGTTAGAAGGGTACCTAAGAAACTATGTGGGAGAGCAGCAAAAAACATGGGAAAAATGGCTACACTTGGGTGAGTTTTGCTACAAAACCATTTTTCGTATGTCAATATGGATGTCTCCTTTCAAAGAATTATATGGTTATGATGCACTTACCTTTGTTGAGATGATATTTTGTGATGGTAGAGCTCCAAGAGCTAAATATTGGGTGCAAGAGAGCCAAGAAATTATAAAGCTTTTGAAAGACAATTTGTAGGTTTCCCAAAATCAGAAAAAAAAAAATATGCAGATAGACATAGAGAAGAAAGGACCTTTCAAGTTAATGATTTAGTATATTTGAGGCTGCATCCATACAAACAAACATCTCCCAAAACTAATGGGGAAAAAAATATAAAACCAAGATACTATGGCCCATACAAGGTAGTTCGGAAGATTGGGGAGGTAGCATATGAATTGGAACTTCTGGAAGGAAGTAAAATCCATAATGTATTTCATATTTCTCATCTCAAAAAATCTCTTGGTTAGAAAATTATCACTTCATAAATACTTCCTCATTTGGATGATGAAGGTCATCTCAAACTTGTTCCAAATTTTTTTTTGAAGACAAGGGAAAGGAGATATAGAAGCGGAACTATCAAAGAATACTTAGTACAATGGAAGGATCTACCAAGTGAAGATGCCACATATGAAGAGGAGAATATTTTACAGCATCCAAATCTAAATTCTATTGAGGAAAAAAAATATTTGGTGAGGAGGACTGTAATGTCCCCATTCAAATAATTGCATAGCAGGACAATTCCATCAATCCTACTAGTTCCCTAGGTTGGATGGATACATTTGGAATTTTAATAAGGGAGATAATAAATAATGTTCAAACATTAGAATGGAATAAATATTTAATAATGGAGATTGTTAAATAAATACATGAGAAAATTGAAGTGTAAATGGAGCAGGGAGACACATGGAGATTATGGGGCCCACACAAGCTAGAATTTATGTGCTGCGTGGCATCCTCCTCTTGCAATTTTGAATCCATGGGAAGCCTAATGTTCTTGGATGAGTTAGAAGGCTAATACACTTGGCCATATGCCTCATATGTCTAATTTGGAAGGAAATGTAACTTACATGGGAGATGAAAAGTCAAATGGGAGCTTCTTGGACACTTGGGATAAATTCCCTAACATCTATGACATCTATGACACCAATGATGAATATCTATGACATTTATGACATATTGTAGACCTAAAGGATGACATCTGACCATTCTGACATGTCAGGTATAAATATGGCATCTGAGATGGCCCTCATGTTATTTTGGGAAGATCAATGGGTGTTGGTTGTGGAGCCTAATATTCCAGATCCAGAGATATTATTCAGTTGTGATTGTAACCCAGGAGTACTGTACACTCATTCCCCTTGCCCTTGAGAAAAAGTTTTGGGATGTGTGTTGGCCAACAGTATTGTGGACCCATGGTATTGGGTTAACCGTACAATTTTCCCATTGTATTTCCCCTACAAAAGAAAGCATTGTAAAACGACTGAGTATGGTATTGTATTGTATTGGAAGAGAGACTGTGAGAGTGTGAAGAGGAAGTGCAGTGGTTTTGCTACAGGGTGTATCCCTTCATCTTTCTGGACTGTAATAAAAGGACTAGCAATTTCTTTGTGGATGTAGCCCATCATTTGGGTGAACCACGTTATATTTGTGTCTCTCTATAATGTTTTAATGTGTTTTGCATCTTGTTTATTGATTTAACTGTATATTTGTTATTGCTCTACGGTCCTGTTTTCTAACAATTGGTATCAGAGCCAAAAGGTCTATTTGGTTGGTAAACTCACAGGAAAGAAGGGTTCTTGGTTCGAGTGGGAACAATGGTGGAAGAAGGAAAGTTTAGGGTCGAGAAATTTAACGGCCAAACCTATCAGTTATGGAAGATGCAAATGGAGGACTATTTGTACCAAAAGGATCTGTACCTGTCATTGGCCAAAAAAGCAAAACAGCCGACGGTTATGAAGGATGAAGAATGGGAGGTTCTTGACAGAAAGGCACTGGGAACAATACGGCTGTTCTTGGCTTCGTCGGTGGCCTTGAATATTTCGAAAGAAAAAACAAAAGAGGGTGTGATGAGCGCTTTGAGTAAGCTCTATGAAAAACCCTCGGCTTCTAACAAGGTATTTTTAATGAAGCGTTTATTTAATATGAAGATGTTGGAAGGTGGATCTATTGCTGATAATTTAAATGAGTTTAATACACTTACCAGTCAGTTAAGTTCTGTAAAAGTGAACTTTGATGATGAGTTTAGGGCTCTTCTAATCTTGTGCTCATTGCCAGAAAGCTAGAATAGCTT
This sequence comes from Pseudotsuga menziesii, assembly GCA_001517045.1. Classification (NCBI taxonomy): domain Eukaryota; kingdom Viridiplantae; phylum Streptophyta; class Pinopsida; order Pinales; family Pinaceae; genus Pseudotsuga; species Pseudotsuga menziesii. Next base: position 199,607 of record LPNX010716346.1, read on the forward strand.
GGTCATGGTTGTAAGTAAATCTATACCTAGTTCAAACACTCTTAAGTTTGATGATGTTGTTGGTGTTATTCTTAGCAAGGAAATGTGAAGAAAAAGCATAGGTGAGACATCAGGTAATGTGTTGACCATGGAGAGTAGAGGGAGACAAAACGAGAGAGGAAGGAACCCATGAAATCGCGACAATTCTAAAAAGGGAAGATCCAAGTCCAGATTCAAAAAGATAGAGTGTTGGAACTGTGGTAAGAAAGGACATCTGAAGAAAGACCGCATAGCTCCAAAGAAAAAAGGAGACAGACAGCAAGAGGCTACTCAGGAAACGAATGTAGCAGGTGATGTGTTACAAGATGCTTTGATTCTTGCATTAGATAATATTAGTGATTACTGGGTAGTATATTTAGGGGCTTCATGTCATGCTACACCCCATAGGAAATTATTTCATGATTATGTTCAAGGTGATTTTGGGCATGTGCTATTGGGGGATGATGAACCATGTACAATTGTTGGAAAGGGTAAGGTATGGATTAAGTTAAATAATGGAAGTGAATGGCTGCTAAAGGATGTAAGGCACATTCCTGCTATGAAAATAAATTTGATCTCAACAAGGAAGTTGGGAGATAGCGGTTGTTTGTCTACGTTTGGAGAAACGTGGTGGAAGATCACTAAAGGAATAATGGTAATTGCAAAAGGAGATAGGATAGGTATGTTATATTTATGTACTCATAATACTGAATATTCTATCTTTGTAGCTTCCATAGAAATAGGTGCGGCGTTGTGGCATCATAGGCTTGGTCACATGAGTGAGAAGGGGATGTAGATTCTCCACTCAAGGAAACTGCTTCCTGATTTGAAGCAGGTAAGTTTGGAATTCTCTAAGAACTGTGTTTATGGAAAACAAAAGAGAGATATATTTCTCAGGGTTGGGAAACAAAAGAAGAGTGAAAACTTAGAGCTTGTCCATACAGATGTATGGGGACTAGCTCAGGTACAATCTCTTGGTGGCTCTCACTATTATGTTACTTTTATTGATGATGCAACTTGAAAACTTGGGTTTATTGCATTAGACAGAAATCGAATGTGTTTGATACTTTTAAGAAGTGGAAAGATTTGGATAAGAATGAGATAGGAAAAAGGTTGAAATGTCTCAGATCTGATAATGGAAGCAAGTACTGCAGCAAGGAGTTTGACAGTTACTGTTCACACAATGGGATTCGCAGAGAGAAGACAATCCCTGGAACACCACAAGAAAATGGTGTGTCAAAAAGGATGAACAGAATGATCATGGAGCATGTAAGGTGTATGAGATTGCATGCAGGGTTGCCCTTACAGTTTTGGGCTGATGCTGTAAACACTGCTATTTATTTAATAAACAGAGGGCCTTCAAGCACTTTGTATGGTGGCATTCCAGAGGAGGCATGGACAGGTAATACTCATTTTTGAGAACTTTTGGTTGCGAATAATTTGTCCATATTGATAAAGATGATAGAAGAAAGCTTGAGGCTAAATCCAAGAAATGTACCTTTATTGGATACGGTATTGATGATTTTGGTTATCACTTATGGGATCATAAAAATCACAAAATCATTAGGAGTAGAGATGTATCATTCAATGAAAATGTCATGTACAAAGACCAGTTGCAAGGAAAGAAAGAAGAAAAGGAAAACACAGAGTACACAGTGCTTGATGAAATCAAAGAAAATGAAGTTCCAAAGGCACCAAAAAATCAAGAGCTACAGCAGGTACCTGAAACTCCTGCAACTGTGAGAAAGTCTACCAGGTTAAGTAGACCCCCTGAACAATTCTCTCCTTCATTGTATTATTTATTGATGACTGATTCTGGTGAACCAGAATGTTATGAAGAAGCAATGCATGTAGAAACTAGAAAGAAGTGGGAGCAAGGCATGGATGAGGAGATGGACTCATTGATAAGAAACCAGACTTGGGATTTGGTTAAGTTGCCTGCAGAAAAAAGGGCGATGTAGAATAAATGGGTTTATAGTTTGAAGGAAGAAGATGGAGGCAAGAAGCCGTACAAGGCTAGACTTGTTGTAAACGGGTTTGCACAAAAGAAAGGTATAAACTTGGATGAAATATTTTCTCCTGTTGTTAAAATGACTTCAATTAGAACTATTTTAAGTCTAGTGGCAGTAGACGATTTTCATCTTGAACAGTTAGATGTAAAAACAACCTTTCTCCATGGGGCTTTGGAGGAAGAGATTTATATGCAGTAGCCACAAGGGTATGAGGTCAAAGGGAAGGAGAATTTGGTTTGCAGGTTGAAGAAGAGCTTGTATGGCCTGAAGCAAGCTCCAAGGTAGTGGTATTTAAAATTTGATAAGCTTATGACATAACAAGGTTATGATAGATTTCATTCTGACCATTGCGTTTATTTCAAGAGGCTAGATAACAGAAGATATATTATCTTTTTATTGTATGTGGATGACATGCTTGTTCCAGGGTCTAACATGCAGGATATAAATGTGCTAAAAAGAAAACTAGCTAAATCATTTGCAATGAAGGATTTGGGTGCTGCAAAGCAAATCCTTGGTATGAGAGTAACAAGAGACAAGAAAAATTGCAAATTGACGTTGTCTCAAGGTGAGTACATAGAAAATGTGTTACAGAGGTTTAGAATGTAGAATGCAAAACCAGTCAGTACACCTTTGTCTAGCCATGTCAAACTAGAAAGGATACGTGCCCAAAGAAACAGGAAGAGATAGATTACATGTCCCAGATGCCCTATTCATCAGCGGTTGGAAGCTTGATGTATGCCATGGTGTGCACAAGACCAGATATTGCACATGCAATGGGAGTTGTGATCAGGTATATGAATAATCCAGGTAAAGAGCATTGGAAAGCACTACAGTGGATTCTCAGGTATTTGAGAGGTACCACTTCACATGCATTATGTTTTGGAGGTTCAGACACTATTCTACAGGGATATGTTGATGCAGATATGGCTAGTGATAAAGATAGTAGGAGGAGCACCACAGGGTATGTGTCTACTGTGGGTGGAACAACAGTAAGTTGGATTTCAAAGCTGCAACAGGTTGTTACACTTTCAACAACAGAAGTAGATTATGTTGCTGCTACAGAGGCTAGTAAGGAGATGATTTGGTTACAGAGGTTCATGGAAGAATTGGGTAAGAAGAAAGAAAATAATATGCTGTTTAGTGACAACCAGAGTGCCATTCATCTTGCAAATAAATCAGCCTTTCATTCGAGGACTAAAAATATACAACTCAAGTACCACTTCATAAGATTTGTTCTAGATGAAGAATTGTTAAAACTAGAAAAGATACACACTAGCCAAAATCCTGTAGACATGTTGACAAAGGGAGTAACCAGAGAGAAACTGATTTCCTGCTCGGTTTTTGTTGGCCTTCAAGCATGAAGGTGAAAAGCAGAAATTTTCCAAGTCCAAGGTCCAGAGCATAGTCCAACAAGTGCAATAGCAGTGGAGTTGTTGTGATCAGTCTCCAAGTGGGAGATTGTTGGTTGTGGAGCCTAATCTTCCAGATCCAAAGATATTATTCAGTTGTGATTGTAACCCAGGAGTACTATACACTCATTTCCCCTACCTTGGGGTTCAGGGGTGGAGCCCCCAAGAATTTTTTTTGGGATGTGTGTTGGCCAAGAGTATTGCAAACCCATGGTATTGGGTTAACCCTAGAATTTTACCATTGTATTTCCTCTATAAAAGAAAGCATTGTAAAAAGACTGAGTATGGTATTGTATTGTATTGGAAGAGAGACTGTGAAAGCATGAAGAGGAAGTGCAGCAGTTTTTCTGCAAGGTGTATCCCTTCATCTTTCTGGACTATAATAAAAGGACTGGAAATTTCTTTGTGGACGTAGCCCATCGTTTGGGTGAACCACATTATATTTGTGTATCTCTATAATGTTTTAATGTGTTTTGCATCTTATTTATTGATTTAACTGTATATTTATTATTGCTCTGCGGTCCTGTTTTCTAACAATGGGTTCCCACTAGAATTGAGGGAAGATTGAAGGCTAGGAAAGGGAGGACACATGGAAAATCTTGAGCACAAACCCTAATTAGAATTGTCTTGAGTTTGTGGAGGGATTGGTAACCTTATAAGGCTAAGGATGTTTATAAAATACAGGGATAAACCAAGAGAATATATTTTGATCATTTGAGAAATTTGCATTTGTGAATTGAGAGAGCTAGTGGATGACTAGTTTCTTGCCTTAGCCAATTTTGAGGGTGAAAGATTTCCATCCAAGTTGGTGTTTGGAGAGGCCAATAAGGTATTTCATGGATATTGTTGTACATGAATAAACACCTTAGAACCGAAGGTATAGGGTTACCAACATACTCATAAAAATTGTAGGCAATCGACTCTAGAGTACAAAAAAGGAAATAAGAGAATAGAATAGACTCACCCGATACACGACAGTTGATCCTAGCTTTGTCCTCTTTCGCTCTGCTTCTCCTCCAAAGCCTTCAGGGATGCTTCTCCTTCACCTTCCAAGAGAAAATCCTCCAAGTGCAAGATGATACATGTATATAAAACATGTCAAATAAATCATATATAGAGTGCTTAATCATAAGTATTCATCAAACCATAATACATGAAAGACATTCAAAACACATATGGAAGAAGGATTCTATTTATTAACAATAGTGAATGAGTTCAGATTACAACCCAATGCCTGGGACAAGGACTCCTCTGCAACCAAAGGATTCTGAGTTCCACTTCTCCAAAGACTTCTGAATAGACTCCACCAGCATAACTTTGCTCTCCAAGTATGATTGCTTAATACCCTCCCCAAGGCCTTTATTTATACTTAGTGAAATAAGGCAGTTTCGAGGGTTGAGGAGGTTGAGACAGTTAAGATAGTTATAGTTAAGGGCTGAACAAATCTCAAATAATCACAATTTATTATTTTTAATGTCAAAGGAAGGTGTACGCGGGTATTAATACTGGCAACTCACGTATGACACACGAGTTTCTCTAATGGGGACCCACGTACAAATCTGTATGTGAGATGTAATTACAGATACTCGTGTACAACACGTGACATGCTTTAATAAAAGGCGCATATGTACACGATTTTGCATATAGGATAAGGCGCGTGCAACACTTGACATATTCAAAGGTAAAAATAACCAGCTAGATGGATGATAAATGTAGTTCATAATATGCCCATGTATAGTGTTTTAGGCAACCTTCAATCCATAAATGTCTTTTTGTGTGCCAACATAGGGAATGTCGGCACTCAGATGGAGAAGTGCCATTTAGGTAGATAACAGATGCCCCCTAATGTGTGAGGTCAAAGGGAAGCAATGGCCAAAATACATTATAATCTTTATCTTTGGAGAACTCAGAAATCCAATGGAGCAAAGGTAGTACCTGAAACAAATACATAATAATGTCATATACAAAGTCATATTTGAGGATGCTATGTTCAATATACTGGGACACTAGCTCCTTTACAATATTTGAGTACATCATATGATACGGGTATTAAACCACATATATTACAAAGGTGGATCGAAGCCACAATATATAATAATGACGAGTCTTCAAAGATCTGGAAGCTGTGTACATAAATGGAACATAATCTTGTGCAACTTAGTCCATAGGTGAGGAACTAAGGTCTTCATAAACAACCCCAAAGAACCAGTACAATCCAAGCCATGTGAATAAATGTAGGTTGAAGTCAAAAATGGAAAGGATTCAACGGTTTGTCAATCAATAAGTAATAATTGACAACTGAAGCAAAGGAATTCACCAAAGATAAAAGTGAATCCTGAGGTACGATCGTCAAAACTCTAGGTCTTCGTCATCAGGAAATACTGAAACGGAACCATGTTGTGATAAGGAAGGCAATAGATCCTCCAACGGATCACAAGAGTGACTAGGAACTGGGTAGAAGAAGGGAGACAATAGATAACAGATATAACAATGATGGGATCAGGATAAAGATCAAACATTGGGTTGAATCCTTGAACAGTAAGCATGACACACAGATGACCCAAGGCAACATTTTACTCATAGATAGAACAACAAGACTTATTTGTCATGTAGGAGACATGATCAGATTCCCTAGGTATAACGGATAAGAGGAGGAGTTGGAAACTCAAAGTAATAGCTGAACGGAAAGTGAACACTGAGACATGGGTATTGGAAAAAACAGAGAGTGCTATGTTCAAGGATGACATGCTGCCACTACTGAAAACAAGAGAAAACTTCTTCCTTACCTTCCCTGTCAAATTTTAATGAGTCCAAGAAAGTCAACTCGGATCCCTCTTCATTTTTTAACAACCTTGAAGAGACGGGAAAATAATGCTTGATAGTGTCACTGATTCATGGATTTAATGATCCCGAACTAGTACCTGCTCAGTTGGTGTTTTCACATTTAGAGAGTCTGAAAACTCCAAAGAAGACTCCAAGGGGGTCCTTTTTCGTCCAATTTAGTCTCCTGAGGCCGGAAAAGAATAAAAAATACCACATAAGAACTCTCTTAACTTTCGTAGAAGAAAAGGTGAAAATTTTTCGTACTTAGTCAGGGAGGTCTGAAAAAGGTTAAATTACCACCTACCCAACACTCCTTCAAAAACAACATAAAATAGCTTGATTTTTATGAGTGTGAAGGAAAGCAAGATCACTCGGAAATATCCATTTGATGACGAGAAATGGGGCTTACAACTAAAAACTCGTTGCTTTGTTCTTAAGTATTTAATGAGCATGACAAAGACACAAAGTACACTCAGAATATTTTTCATGTTTAGGTCCTGTTGGGGCCTGGAAATTCGCAGGTAGCAACAGTAAGGGATTCTCCCCAATCAACATTCCCAACTAGCCCGTTGACTGTTTGGTATAGGGAATCCATCCGGTTTATGGTCTGGCTACCGTAGGTCAAGGTAAAAAAAGAAAAGGGTTTTACCGGTTGCGGCCCGGTCCACTGAGTTTTTGTAATTTTTTGACTTAATGTATGCAATGCACATGCCTAAATTAACCATGCATGGTGATAAATATGCAAGGAACTACACAATGTGCTGCGCAGGTTCTTACCTCTCGTCTTAGGCTCGCAAACATCTAAACCACATATGCAACCATGAAGTAAATCAACGAACTATCTAATTACCTATCTATCTATCCCCGGGGAGCCAAAAGAATCATTATTTGTGATTAATGTGTTCTTTCCATGTATGATAAATAGAAATTACAGATAGCTGATATTCATATTTACAACACATGAATGAGAAAATATTCTAACAATCAGATAGCTAATTGTTATATAAACAACATACACTACTCTTGGTGAATTTTCCACAAAAAATAAATCAGAAATCATTCAACAAGACATAGGTCATAAGTTAGAACGATCTCACGATTCATGGACACAAGCTGAAAAGTAAAGTAGTTCATCTTTCTGCCATCCATTGCATCACATTAGGAAATTTCACATCTCTTTCTCCAACAAGCAAACTGTATTTTTTTATTGCAAAAGGAAATAGTTCTTCTTACAATACGTCCTCTAGTCTTACTGGGGAAAAAGCCCCTTTTTCCTTCTACGCTTCCTACTTTTATACAAAAGGTCAAAATGGTTGGGCTGCCCAAAGTGACCTTTGGGCTTCCCAACCTTTTTCTTTCCCAACGCTTCATTGCTCAAAAAGCTTTTACAAAAATTATTAAATTATTACAAAGTTGACTGGTCCTTTATGAGGAGGGTCCCGCCTGGCTATCTAAGAACTTCTTCCACGCTGCTGCTATTGCCGCAACGCCTTCAAATGCGCATGGCTCTAGGAACTGAATGTTGATTTCAAACTTTTCAACTTGGTTCCTGATGGCCTCGATCCTTGCTGGGCTCAACCGAAGCTGATCTTCTAGGAATTGCATAATAACGGCTGCGTGGCCTACTTCATTCTTCAACACTAGGTCATCAATGGCTTTAATCTGTTGCATTCTGGCCTCTGCATCTTGATATCTACTCTGCAATATTTCTACAAAGTCCTCATGGTCCAGGAACTCTTCAAGCCTATGATCAGCCTCTATCTGACATCGGTTGTACGTATTAAGGAGCCTTCTGAAATATTCTGAGCATGCTCCCTGCGCCCTTTTGACGGATTTCTTGAAATCTTCAGTAGTGCTGACAGCGAACTCTATGAGGTCGTGATCTCTTTTGAGAGCGTGATGGTCTTTGGATGGTAGTTCTGCTGGCACCTCTGCATTGCTTTCCAATCTTGCCATTCTGGCATTTAAAACCTCAAGAACATCCTGAGACCTATCTATGAAGTAGGAAGAAGTTTCCATGATCTCCTCCAACCAGCTATCAATTTGAAGGACTTTGCACCTATCTTCTTCCAGAGCAGTCTGCAGATGTAGCATTTTTGCCTTCTGAGCCAGGATATGTTCTTTAAATGGCTGCAGATCGATTTGTTGTTCCTTGGCTGCCTCTAGATCAGCAGTCAGAGAAGCTAGCTGCTCTTGATGTTCCTTTCTCAGTTCTTGGGTGTGCGTATCATTTGCCTGCAAGATGATCTTCTGCTGTTCTTCCAGCTCTATCACCTTTGACAGCAACTGCTTCTTCTCCTTCTTCAACTCTTGATCTTCTGCTTGCACTTGCTCCAAGTGTTCCTATGTAGTCTCATGAGCCTGTCTTTCTTCATGGAGAACCTGCAGTTCAGCTTCAGCAGTCTTCATTTCCCTCTGTAAGTGTTCAAACTTCTGCTTTAGTCTGTTTCCCTCTTCCCTCTCTTTTCTCAGTGTATCCTTCAGCCGAGCAGAAGATTTCTTGTATGACTCCAGTTCAGTCATCATCTTGTCTATGTTATCCTCTGAAGCATGTAGTACTGCAGTCCCGGCCCTTATGGTAAGCCTTGGGTCTATGTCTGTCCCTATCATAACAGCCTTATCTGTTATCATTTTGCCGGCTATTCCTTCTGCCTCTACCTTTCTTTCTGTCCTCTTCATTATTCTCTTGGTAGCCATATCATAATAGACAGTACTGAAGTCGGGGACTTATTCACCTTTTTTCTGAGTGAAAGGTACTAGCTGGAGCGTAGGGGTCACAAGGGTGCTAGCAGCAAGTACTTGCAAGGTCTACACCTCTGGGTTTTCCTCTTCCTGGGTCTACCCTACTGGAATTTCAAAAACTGACTGTTGTGTCAACTTTATTGTCTTAGCCTCCTGCTTTTGAAGCTCTTCATCAAGCTTCTCCTTGCTTCTTCAGCTGCCAGTCTAGCTGCTTCTTCAACCTCTTTGGCTGCTTCTTATGCTTTCTCAGCTGCTTCTTGGGCAGCTTTCCTCTTTCCTTCTTCTTCACTATGAAGCCATTCTGCTGCTTCCCGTGCTAGTTTCTGGGCCTCCTCCTATCTCTTCTTGGCCTCTTCTTCAGCTCTGGCTTGCTCAGCCCCTTTTCCACCTTTGGTGGGGTTCTTTGGCTTGAACCTTCTGTTTAGCGCTGTCATGTTTGGAGCATTCCGGAAGACAGATTCTTCCTTATCGAACTGATGGGTATATTCAAAAAACACCTTATGCTCTTTATAGTGCTCAGCTATTTTACCAATAGTATCATTTCGTCGAAAAGGCATCTCCCCAAAATGGAACTTCCCTAGTTCTTCTATGAATTCGGCAGCTTGTTTCACCTTGGCGAATTTGTAGCTGCCTAGATTGAATGGTAAGGGAGGATATGCAGTCTTCTTGTGTTGGAACAAGAAACTACCTATTCCGTTAATGAACACCTGCCTGACCACTTCTTTATGGACTATATAGTCTATTGCATATTTGGGTAGCAGTAAAGGTGTCTTCGATCCTCCATACATTCTGAAATACATGCCATTTTCAGTCAAGAAATAATCGGCATGTTCTCCTATTACCTGCATGGCACCTTCTGACAGACAGTCACATTCCTTTCGAAAAATGAGCGTGTAGAGTGGCATAATGAAATGCTCACAGACCTCTCTATAATGAATATGATACTGGTGAGCCCACAATGGTCTATAAGTGGCATACACAGGCATTCTTTCCCTGTCCCAGATACACTTGAGACTGGGGAAGGGCTGGTTGCACAATATATAATCTATCAATATTGAACTCATGTAAAATTCAGACCTTTTCTGAGCTTCTCCTCCCAAGGCTATGCTGCATTTAGCCAACGCCACATATCCTGGGCTAAATGCAGCATAGCCCTGGCCTTCAACATTTCCTATGAGCATTGTGCTTGTGTTTATATGGGGCAGAATCCATCCAATTACCTCGGAGCATGGGAACAACTCTGGTCTGGTAGCAACCTTCATGATGGCGGATTTCTCAATTTTAGCATAAATGGGTTCTTCCTCAAGACCCATGTTGGGAACCTCCCTGCGGGAAATCAATCTGTATATGTCACCCCATTTGTACTCAGGCTCCACACCAGAAACACATTGGGTATCTTCATATATGTATTCAGTCTTTGTTTCAGCTTCTGCTTGTGGCACTTCTTCCACCACTGGGGCCTTCTTCTTTTGCCTTTTGGACATGGTGGACTTGACTTCTCCCTGCCATATAGAACATTGTAAGGTGCATACATTTACATGACAGAGTGTAGCACTTTATTCTATCTACGTGTATCATGGCAGCAACTAGTTGATGAAACTAAGATATAAATTTGCATAACTTGACTGACCAAATGCACACTACTTAGTGCTTTTGTCTATATCTTAGCACGATGTGAAACATTTATGTATGATATTAAAACATCCCATCAACCATCTTCTAGACTGCAATAAATTTCATCCATATGCAAAACGCCATTTTCATGTGTTTAATGTGACAGCAAGTAGAGAAACCAATGCATGCATGCACAACCCAAGAATGCCCTAACCATCAGAACTACTAGCATGAAGCAAACTCAGTCCTGTGCAATAAAGTGGGCAATATACTACTACTACATGATACTAAAACTTTATCAATCAAATTTGAGCCGGCATTAAATCTGCATCATTTCGCATTGTGTGCCGTTTCTCCCATGAAAACAATTCGTAAAGCAAATGCATGTACATTAAATGCAAGGTGCAGCATTCATCAATTGTTCTATTGCAAAGAAAAAGGGGGAAAAAATCAAGGTCATGCTAGCCGCCTATGCTTCCCAACATTAAACATTTTGACAACATAGATTTAGCAGGGGAAACAATGACATTGAATTATGCTACCCATGATAATTACATTGACTTGACTATACGCTGCGGGAAAAAATATCGTTTTACTGCCAATGGCGCTTTCATGAAAACCACTATCCATGCTACTTTCAGCTTTGCAAACTATGACAACGGCAAAGTCTTATTAACCACCTACGGTTTCAAACAACCGAGACCTAATGGACTGCGCGGGACGGCGCGAGAATTACAGGTTGGGGTTCGAAATACTGGGTAGATAGAAAAAATCGATCACAAGAGGAACCACAAGAAATCCCACCACAAAATTCTCCAAAAACTGGACCTCATCATCATACCAGGGGAAGCTAGGTGCAGGCGGCGTAACGACCGCCTGCACCAAGCCTCCATCTACTCTGTGTAGGGCTAGCAAGCAAAGGTCAGGGTCCCCAAAAATAATTATTGCGTGGGTTTAAAAGAAAAACGCCCCCACCCTACCACAAACAGTCGACCTACAAACGACTCCCTGATATATAGGCACGAAACGCATGGCGGTCATGAAAAAAAAAGGCTACGGTAAACCTAACCATGGGTAGACCCTCGAACACATGTGAAACAAGGTTTGCTAAAACACCTAACCGCAGCAAAAAAAACCTTGAACAAAACGAGATATGGCAGGAACAGCCTACCTGGCAATGACACGTAGCTGACGAGGCAAGAACGGTTGGGCTTCCTCAAACGCCACCTGGACGCGAGTACAGGCACGGTGGTCCAAGAGCTTCAGGAGGGCGACAACGCAAGATGATCACGACAGCTCGAGCAACATAAAACAATAAAAAAAATCCCAATGCCCTTCGCGCTATATATAAAAAGGTCCGCACGTGTGACGTGACAAATCAGACGAGAAACCACTTTGAATCGAAAGGCGAGAACCCACAACCCTACGCAACGGCGGAAAGCCACAACATCCACCCATCCGCAACGGTGAGCGAGGTGCATAAAAATAATAATCGGACGGCGGAAGAAACCCGGCTCGGAAGCCAAAATGAACTCCCTTCCGTAACGGCGAAAATTTAACACCGTCCATTTAACCGGAAACCCAAAAAACTATACGTCGGAAGCCAAAGGACTCTCCCCTCCGCAATGGCGGGACTTTAAAGTTCAAACTCGTCCGCAACGGTGGAAAAAGCAATGGTCAAAGGATCTCAATACATTCCAAGGAAAACCCGACACACGTAAATCAAAAGCCAGTGAAAACAGAACCCAAACTGATCCGCAACGGCAGATGCTAGAAGCAAAGAGCCGTCCACAACGTCGAACAAGGAGATAATTATCCCCTCCAACGGAGAACCAAAAATCACCCGAAACGGTCGGAGAAAGACAAAGAAATACACCTCCGCAGCAGCGGACAAATCAAATGAACCAACTCTCGATTCAGACAGGCTTCGAAGGTATTCAAAGACAACGATAAGCTTGATGATGCATGGGATTATTTTAAGCATTAAGGAAGAAAATCAGATCGATTGACAGAGCAACCCAAAGTGCTAGAAAACGTTCCAAAATCCAAAGACCAAATAAGAAAAAAAAAAAACAAACTAATCCAAAGCAGAGGAGGGTCCTAAATTTTTTTTAGAATTTTGGGAAAAGTGTTGCAGCTGCAACAATTGGCGACTACCTGGTGAACTCCAGATTTTTGAATTAACTCTTTTTCCAGTGCAAGACCGTCTGAATAAAGTTGAAATCTTCTAGATGTCTTTATCCTCGGGCTGGTCAATTTAAGCATTTAAACCATTGAGAAGTAGTCTATTCTTTGGGGAAAAGGTAACACAGAAATATTACCAGTCTGAATAACTCTTTTGAGGCCAAATATATGAGGTTTATTTTGCCTGTCCTCAGGTAGTTTCCAGCTTGGACACCACAGGATTGTAACAGATAGTAAGCAGTATAATCCTTTTGTTCCTCATTTCCATGCCAATTTGCACTTTTGTGCTATTTGAATTTTAATTCCTTTGATATGAGTCCTCCTGCAGGCCTTTCTTACTGAATTTTAATTCAGGATCCTCTATCCCATAGTGTCCTTTTGTGTGAACAAGATACTTCATATTTTAATTCACGGACGGAGAGGATCTTGTGGCCATTTAGTATTTCATGCTTGTCAAGCTTTGTTTTGGTATGTCTTATTCCTTTCAGGAGTTTTGACTCTTGATTGCTTTTATCTTTTCTGACATTATGGCATGGGATCATTTATATATGATATACTGTCTTACTCTGCTTCCTTTCCATGGATCTTATGCTATCACCCCCTTGGATATTAAAATGTGAGGTGGATGGAGCCTCGAAATAGTATTCCAGACCTCTTTTACTTCTGAGTTATTTACAGGGGTTAAGTAAGACTCCAATGAATGCATGCCAGTTAGGAATACGGTTACTACAAGACATTCTATGCTTTAAAGCACAGTCTTTCACTCAATATTTTAGTTAATAAAGAACCCTGATGTTTCCATTGCAACCAAAAGTTTGCCTCTTTATTCAAAACCAAAAGGAAAGATAGCAAAGTACTAAAGGAAAACATCAGCAAAGCAAATAACCAACAGAAAGAAAATCATCAGAGTATTAAAGCGAGAAAACAACACCTAGTATTAGGAAAACAAGACAATTTATTTATGTACAACAAGAGAAAGAAAACAAAAAATTGGCCCACTACTGAAAATATTTAAAATGTAGAGAGCTAAGGAATGAGCTGGATTTTAGACATGAGTTATCTAACCATGGTCCAACTGTGCTATTATTGAAATGGAACCCATATCTAATATCCTGCGGTCATCACTTTCAGCCTGAGGGAGTTGAAGGAGTTCAGGCTGAGTGTCCATCATAGAACTGGCCCCTTTTGAGGAATGATGTCTTAGCTTAAGCTCAGTCAGGTAGTTTCCCAGGATAGAATCAACAGAATCATTGCCTTGTCCTAACTTAGTGACAGTATACTTCATGTATGGTTCTCTCATAAGTTTTATTGGATTTGGGGTACCTTTGAGAGGAAACAACAGGTGAGACCAATATGAAGCAAAATAACCTTTCAACTTGGCAGCCCAATCTCGGTTGAGAATGAGCCCATATCCCCTTGGTATGTCAACCACCATAATATCAATAAATTGACATATCTTGTTGTTTGCAGCCAAACGAATGAGGACATTCTTCATTTCTCCCACCACCTTGACACATGTGCCATCTAATTGTGTTACTTCACGAGGTGTGGACTCTAGCTGTCTGTTAATATTTTTACAAATCTCAAGGGGCATCACATTCACTGCTGCTCCAGAGTCCACCAAGCAGTTATGCACATTATAATTCAGCATTTCTAGAGTCAAAAGAAAAGGCGGGGTGTCAAGGTTTTCTTTCCAGCCTGATTCTTGGTCTTCTTCTCCTAGTTGGTTTTGAGTAGGTATATCCTTTGCTAGCTCTTGAGTTTCATCAAAGTTTTCCCCACTAACACTTGTCTGTTCTTCTACAAGTTCGACAGTCTCAATGATTGGCTTGGTCCTCTAGTTGAGGGTATTGTTCTTATGCGTTTTTCCTTCGTCCAATTTCTTAACATTCTCCTGCACATTGTTAATTTGAGAAATCATTTCATTTTCTTGGCCTATGACAGTCATGTCCTTCGTAGTTGTAGATGTACATTCAGATTTAGGAGTGTCATCTTCAATGTCAAACAGTGAAATACCATTCCATGAGAACATAGTATCATCGTCTGGTTTTCTTATGATCTGTTTCTCCTTTTCTTCCTCACCACTATCTTTAATCAATTTAGGATCCAACAACTTATTCATCACCAATGTCATTGGATGTAACCATTGAGGACACTTCTTCTTAGAATGAGGTTGTTGGTGAAAGGTACAGAAATTATCCCCTCCTACTTGTGTTATGTTTATTGATGCCGAATTAGGAGGAGGGACTTGCCATTGGTCGTTGTTCTCTCTTTTCGGATAGTGAGGATTATAGGATTTCTGAATATCCCTTTCCTTTTCTAGGTCTATTATTCGTTTGGATAATTTCTGGAGCATTTTCATCATTCTATGATAATCATGTGATTGATCTTCTCTAGGTTTAGACAGCAGTGAGATTCTTCTGGCAGTAATCTTGTCTTCAAGTGGATCAGGATAATCTTCTACACTCTCACTTTCAGCCTCTACCCTTTCAGCCTCTTCATAAGTCTCTACCAGGATAGGCTTGAGTTTCATCTTGGCAAACATGGCTAGCTCAGGCTCTAGGGCTGAGGTGTAATACTCAATTAAAACCTTGTCTGAGGGTCTGGTAACTGCAGAAATTTTTTTTAGGTACAGTGAAAATCTCTGAGTGAAACTATGTACCTTTTCATTCTTCTCTTTTCTTAACCGACCAAGACCATTCATCAATGAGGCATGTGTCTTCTGAGCTGTATATTTACTTCTAAAAACCCTTTCAAAGGTGTCCCAGTCAGGAATGGAGTTTGCGGGTAGAACAAAATACCAAGATGCTACTACCCCTTTCAGAGTGTGTGGGAACAATCTATAGACTACATCTTCATACTCCCCAGCCCTTAGCCCTTCTAGTGCTAGGTAGAAGCTCTGAAGGTGATCATCTACAGCAATCCCTTCCTCAGGGTCAAACTTAGGTAAGAGCTTCTCAAAGGCTTGAGGTAGATTATGCAAAGGAGGTGTTAAGTTCAGAGGGGACCTAGCTCTCCATGTCGGCAGAGGGTTGGGTTGATTACCAGCCATGAGCAAATGGTGAACGAATCAGACACTGGGAAAAACAGTCCTTCAAGGATAGTACCGAAAACTGCAAATACTTGGGTTAGGTTGAAAGCTTCAAAACATCTGCTGGTAGGATAGTCTCGGGAAATTAAGTTCCACAGCCAGCCATTTACAGGTGGCCCTTCTTCTAGCGCCAGAACTGTTGGGTCCTGGAAATTTGCAGGCAGCAATAGTAAGGGATTCTCCCCAATCAACGTTCCCAACTATCCCGTTGACTTTTTGGTATAGGGAATCCATCCAGTTTACGGTCCGGCTACCGTAGGTCAAGGTAACAAAAACAAAGGGTTTTACCAGTTGCGTCCCGATCCACCGAGTTTTTGTAGTTTTTTGACTTAATGTATGCAATGCACATGCCTAACTTAACCATGCATGGTGATAAAGATGCAAGGAACTACACAATGTGCTGCGCAGGTTCTTACCTCTCATCTTAGGCTCGCAAACATCTAAACCACATATGCAACCATGAATTAAATCAACGAACTATCTAATCACCTATCTATCTATCTCCGGGGAGCCAAAAGAATCATTATTTGTGAGTAATGTGTTCTTTCCATGTATGATAAACAGAAATTACAGATAGCTGATATTCATATTTACAACACATGAATGAGAAAATATTCTAACAATCAGATAGCTAATTGTTATATAAACAACATACATTACTCCTGGTGAATTTTCCATAAAAAATAAATCAGAAATCATTCAACAAGACATAGGTCATAAGTTAGAACGATCTCACGATTCATGGACACAAGCTGAAAAATAAAGTAGTTCATCTTTCTGCAATCCATTGCATCACATTAGGAAATTTCACATCTCTTTCTCCAACAGGCAAACTGTAATTTTTTATTGCAAAAGGAAATAGTTCTTCTTACAATACGTGCTCCAGTCTTACTGGGGAAAAAGCCCCTTTTTCCTTCTACGCTTCCTACTTTTATACAAAAGGTCAAAATGGTTGGGCTGCCCAAAGGGACCTTTGGGATTTCCAACCTTTTGCTTTCCCAACGCTTCATTGCTCAAAAAGATTTTACAAAAATTATTAAATTATTACAAAGTTGACCGGTCCTTTATGAGGAGAGTCCCGCCTAGCTATCTAAGAACTTTTTCCATGCTGCTGCTTCTGCCGCAATGCCTTCAAATGTGCATGGCTCTAGGAACTGAATGTTGATTTCAAACTTTTCAACTTGGTTCCTGATGGCATCGATCCTTGCTGGGCTCAACCAAAGCTGATCTTCTAGGAACTGCATACTAACAGCTGCGTGGCCTACTTCATTCTTCAGCACTAGGTCATTAATGGCTTTAATCTGTTGCGTTCTGGCCTCTGCATCTTGATATCTACTCTGCAATATTTCTACAAAGGCCTCATGGTCCGGGAACTCTTTAAGCCTATGCTCAGCCTCTATCTGACATCGGTTGTACGTATTAAGGAGCCTTCTGAAATATTCTGAGCATGCTCCCTGCGCCCTTTTGACGGCTTTCTTGAAATCTTCAGTAGTGCTGACAGCGAACTCTATGAGGTCGTGATCTCTTTTGAGAGCGTGCTGGTATTTGGCTAGCAGTTTTGCTGGCACCTCTGCATTGCTTTCCAATCTTTCCATTCTGGCATTTAAAACCTCAAGAACATCCTGAGACCTATCTACGAAGCAGAAAGAAGTTTCCATGATCTCCTCCAACCAGCTATCAATCTGAAGGACTTTGCACCTATCTTCTTCCAGAGCAGTTTGCAGCTGTAGCATTTTGGCCTTCTGAGCCAGGATATCTTCTTTAAATGGCTGCAGATCGACTTGCTATTCCTTGGATGTCTGCAGATCAGCAGTCAGAGAAGCTAGCTGCTCTTGATGTTCCTTTCTCAGTTCTTGGGTGTGCGTATCATTTGCCTGCAAGATGATCTTCTGCTGTTCTTCCAGCTCTATCACCTTTGACAACAACTGATCCTTCTCCTTCTTCAACTCTTGATATTCTGCTTGCACTTGCTCCAGGTGTTCCTGTGTAGTCTCCTGAGCCTGTCTTTCTTCATGGAGAGCCTGTAGTTCAGCTTCAGCAGTCTTCATTTCCCTCTGTAAGTGTTCAAACTTCCGCTTTAGTCTGTCTCCCTCTTCCCTCTCTTTTCTCAGTGTATCCTTCAGCTAAGCAGAAGATTTCTTGTATGACTCCAGTTCAGTCATCATCTTGTCTATGTTATCCTCTGAAGCATGTAGTACTGCAGTCCCGGCCCTTATGGTAAGCCTTGGATCTACGTCTGTCCCTATCATAACAGCCTTATCTGTTATCATTTTGCCGGCTATTCCTTCTGCCTCTACCTTTCTTTCTGTCCTCTTCATTATTCTCTTGGTAGCCCTATCATGATAGACAGTACTGAAGCCGGGGACTTCTTCACCTTTTTTCTGAGTGAAAGGTACTAGCTGGAGCATAGGGGTCACAAGGGTGCTAGCAGCAAGTAATTGCAAGGTCTGCACCTCTGGGTTTTCCTCTTCCTGGGTCTTCCCTGCTGGAATTTCAGAAACTGGTTGTTGTGTCAACTTTATTCTCCCAGCCTCCTACTTTTGAAGCTCTTCATCAAGCTTTCTCCTTGCTTCTTCAGCTGCCAGTCTAGCTGCTTCTTCAGCCTCTTTGGCTGCTTCTTGTGCTTTCTCAACTACTTCTTGGGCAGCTTTCCTCTTTCCTTCTTCTTCACTATGAATCCATTCTGCCGCTTCCCGTGCTAGTTTCTGGGCCTCCTCCTGTCTCTTCTTGGCCTCTTCTTAAGCTCTGGATTTCTCAGCTTTGGGTTGCTCAGCCCCTTTTCCACCTTTGGTGGGGTTCTTTGGCTTGAACCTTCTATTTAGCGCTATCATGTTTGGGGCATTCCGAAAGATAGATTCTTCCTTATCGAACTGATGCGTATATTCGAAAAACACCTTATGCTCTTTACAGTGCTCAGCTATTTTACCAATAGTATCATTTCGTCGAAAAGGCATCTCCCCAAAATGGAACTTCCCTAGTTCTTCTATGAATTCGGCATCCTGTTTCACCTTGGCGAATTTGTAGCTTCCTAGCTTGAATGGTAAGGGAGGATATGCAGTCTTCTTGTGTTGGAACAAGAAACTACCTATTCCGTTAATGAACACCTGCCTGACCGCTTCTTTATGGACCATATAGTCCGTTGCATATTTGGGCAGCAGTAAAGGTGTCTTCGATCCTCCATACATTCTGAAATACATGCCATTTTCAGTCAAGAAATAATCTGCATGTTTTCCTATTACCTGCATGGCACCTTCTGACAGACAGTCACATTCCTTTCGAAAAATGAGCGTGTAGAGTGGCATAATGAAAAGCTCACAGACCTCTCTGTAATGACTATGATACTGGTGAGCCCACAATGGTCTATAAGTGGCATACACAGGCATTCTTTCCCTGTCCCAGATGCACTTGAGACTGGGGAAGGGCTGTTTGCACAATATACAATCTATCAATATTGAACTCATGTAAAATTTGGACCTTTTCTGAGCTTCTCCTCCCAAGGCTGTAGCCACGCAAGAGGAAAGACTGCTTGATACAAGTCTGGCCCAATTGAAGACTGTTCCTTGGGTTGCCACATGAAACATAATGGGTATCCACTCAAATTTGAAGAGTCTGCCATGAGCTCTCCCAAATATCCTATTCAACATCAGAGCTATAAATCTGTATGGAGCCCTCAAGCTCGCTGTGTCATACTCACTGGTTGCTCTATGTCGATAAAGCTTTCCCTGCAAGAGCATTTTCTTAAGGGTTTCTACCAGGTCCATTCTGATGTTATCCAGCCAATCATCAGATAGAAAAATTTGAGGTTCTAGCAAGTAATAATCCAATGCCACATATCCTGGTCTAAATGCAGCATAGCCTTGGCCTTCAACATTTCCTATGAGCATTGTGCTTGTGTTTATATGGGACAGAATCCATCCAATTACCTCAGAGCATGTGAACAGCTCTGGTCTGGTAGCAACCTTCATGATGGCGGATTTCTCAATGTTAGCATAAATGGGTTCTTCCTCGAGACCCATGTCAGGAACCTCCCTGTGGGAAATCAATCTGTATAAGTCACCTCATTTGTACTCAGGCTCCACACCAGAAACACATTGGGTATCTTCATATATGTATTAAGTCTTTGTTTCAGCTTCTGCTTGTGGCACTTCTTCCACCACTGGGGCCTTCTTCTTTTTCCTTTTGGACATGGTGGACTTGACTTCTCCCTGCCATATAGAACATTGTAAGGTGCATACATTTACATGACAGAGTGTAGCACTTTATTCTATCTACGTGTATCATGGCAGCAACTAGTTGATGAAACTAAGATATAAATTTGCATAACTTGACTGACCAAATGCACACTATTTAGTGCTTTTGTCTATATCTTAGCACGATGCGAAACATTTCTGTATGATATTAAAACATCCCATCAACCATCTTCTAGACTGCAATAAATTTCATCCATATGCAAAACGCCATTTTCATGTGTTTAATGTGACAGCAAGTAGAGAAACCAATGCATGCATGCACAACCCAAGAATGCCCTGACCATCAGAACTACTAGCATGAAGCAAACTCAGTCCTATGCAATAAAGTGGTAAATATACTACTGCTACATGATACTAAAACTTTATCAATCAAATTTGAGCCGGCATTAAATCTACATCATTTCGCATTGTGTGCCATTTCTCCCATGAAAACAATTCGGAAAGCAAATGCGTGTACATTAAATGCAAGGTGCAACATTCATCAATTGTTCTATTGCAAAGAAAAAGGGGGAAAAAATCAAGGTCATGCTAGCTGCCTATGCTTCCTAACATTAAACATTTTGACAACATAGATTTAGCAGGGGAAACAACGACATTGAATTATGTTGCCCGCGATAATTACATTGACTTGACTATACGCTGAGGGAAAAACTGTCGTTTTACTGCCAATGGCGCTTTCATGAAAACCACTATCCATGCTACTTTCAGCTTTGCAAACTATGACAACGGCAAAGTCTTATTAACCACCTAGGGTTTCAGACAACTGATCCCTGATGGACTGCACGGGACAGCGCGAGAATTACAGGTTGGGGTTCGAAATAGCGGGCAGATAGAAAAAATCGATCACAAGAGGAACCACAAGAAATCCCACCACAAAACTCTCCAAAAACTGGACCTCATCATCATACCAGGGGAAGCTAGGTGCAGGCGGCGTAATGGCCGCCTGCACCAAGCCTCCATCTACTCTGTGCGGGGCTAGCAAGCAAAGGTCGGGGTCCCCAAAAATAATTATTACATGGGTTTAAAAGAAAAACTCCCCCACCCTACCGCAAACAGTCGACCTACAAACGACTCCCTGGTATATAGGCGCGAAACGCATGGCGGTCAAGAAAAAAAAAGGCTACGGTAAACCTAACCATGGGTAGACCCTCGAACGCATGTGAAACGGGGTTTGCTAAAACACCTAACCGCAGCAAGCAAAACCTTGAACAAAACGAGATATGGCAGGAACAGCCTACCTGGCAGTGACGCGTAGCTGACAAGGCGAGAACGGTCGGGCTTCCTCAAACACCACCTAGACGCGAGTACAGGCACGGTGGTCTAAGAGCTTCGGGAGGGCGACAGCGCAAGATGATCACGACATCTCGAGCAACATAAAACAATAAAAAAAATCCCAATGCCCTTCGCGCTATATATAAAAAGGTCCGCACGTGTGATGTGACAAATCGGACGGGAAACCACTCTGAATCGGAAGGCGAGAACCCAAAACTCTTTGCAACGGTGGAAAGCCACAACATCCACCCATCTGCAACGGTGAGTGAGGCACGTAAAAATAATAATCGGACAGCGGAAGAAACTCGGATCGAAAGCCAAAGTGAACTCCCTTCCGTAACGGCGGAAATTTAACACCGTCAATTTAACCGGAAACCCAAAAAACTATACGTTGGAAGCCAAACGACTCTCCCCTCTGCAATGGTGGGACTTTAAAGTTCAAACTCGTCCGCAATGGTGGAAAAAGCGATGGTCAAAGGCTCTCAATACAATCCAAGGAAAACCCGACACACGTAAATCAAAAGCCAGTGAAAACAGAACCCAAACTGATCCACAACGGCGGATGCCAGAAGCAAAGAGCCGTCCGCAACGTCGGACAAGGAGATAATTATCCCCTCCGATGGAGAACCAAAAATCACCTGAAACGGTCGGAGAAAGACAAAGCAATACACCTCCGCAGCGACGGACAAATCAAATGAACCAACTCTCGATTCAGACAGGCTTCGAAGGTATTCAAAGACAACGATAAGCTTGATGATGCATGGGATTATTTTAAGCATTAAGGAAGAAAATCAGATCGATTGACAGAGCAACCCAAAGTGCTAGAAAACGTTCCAAAATCCAAAGACCAAATAAGAAAAAAAAAAAAAAACAAACTAATCCAAAGCAGAGGAGGGTCCTAAATTTCTTTTAGAATTTTGGGAAAAATGTTGCAGCTGCAACAGGTCCAGAGCACGAAAAAGAGAAAATTAAGCTCATACCAGCCGTTCCTTTTCTGTAAATTTAGTCCCTCAACTACGGAAAAGTGATAAACCTATGCCTAATATTACTCTTCTCAATTCAAAATATAAAAGAGAGGGATACTTTCTCATATTATTCCTCATGGTCCGAGAAAGAGATAACCTACCACCAATGTGAATTCCCGTTCACATATTCTTAACGAGGTTGAACGGACGAGTTAACTCGGCAGTCAAGTCTTTTTTGAAGGAGTCGGACCTGGGCCTAAAGAAACTCCATAAGGGTGGGGAATCCTATAAAGGGATAGCTTGTAAAAAGAGATTCCAAAGAAGCTCTATTTAGCGTGAAAAATAGCTAAAAGGATACCCCTGTACCTGAAACAGTTGTGGCATGAGTATCAGAGAACAACATAGGTTTTAAAGGAAGGTACTCATGGAAAAAAAAGGGTCCTATCCACGGAAGAACAATGGTAAAAACAGGGAACTAATGGTTTAGAATACCATAGTCCGTGGAAAAATGTTGATTGCTAAGGTTAATGTGGATGGAATATAGATGCCAAAAATGTATTGGAAATGACAAAACCACCCTATGGGAGCAAAAACACTTTATAATGATGAAAAAACTTGTTTCAAGGAAAAAAGAAATATGGTATTAGTTAAATAGATTTCAAACTATAGAAAAAAACCCACTTTGAGAAATAAAATTTCTATAAATAGTTCAAAATCAAAACAAAACTCACAATTTAGATTTTTAGCCATAAAAAGTAAGTTTTTACCTCTACCTTCATTCAATCGTTGTGGACAATCTAGTGGAGGAAATCTAATTCTGCAAGTTGCAGGTAAGGCTACACCCCGAGCTCTTCATTTTGATCCTAGAAATTATTAATTTTGAGTCACAATTTCATAATTAAAAGCATCCTAAAGCATGTCACAGTGCGTACACGGGTTCACAGTGTAAAGACTCGCGTACATGCATTTTGTATGCGGGTTTCCTTTAGAGACAGTCACGTACAATACGTGACATGTCTAACTAGACAGTCGCGTGTACTGCGTGAAGGATAAAAAGATAAAAAAAAATTGAAATTTTATATGAAATTAATGAGTCAAATTTATTGTTTTGCTAGGTGTGAAGATGGTGTTGAAATGGAGGGAACGAGAACATGAAACAATAGACCAAGAAGTGCTCCAAAGTGCACCCACTATACATGCATTGCGAACAAGTGGGTTATTAAAGTTCTTTTGCACATCACCCATGCGGGCCAATGTCCACCTATTGGAGTTCATGATAAACTATTGGGATCACGATTTGGGGATGTTTGACCTACAGGGTGAGACTTTGGAGATTAATACTGAGGACATGTATTTCATTACCGGTCTGTCACAACGAGGAGCATCGGTTAACTTAGAGGGCATTGGCAGGGGTGGTGACCCTTTAAGTGTCCAGAACTACATAGATGTGTTTTGCACATCGAGTACCCAAAAGAGAGGGAGTTGTGTCCCTATTGCACATATCTGTGACTTTACACTACAGGTACTTACGAGCACCATCGTGAGGATTGCAGGATCCTCCTCATTACATTTGGCTACATGGAACCAAATGAGGTTGACAGTGGATTGTTTGCATGGTGCCCTCTATGATTGGTGTTCGGGAGTTGTCCCTATCATGAAAAGACAAATTTTCGATTGCAAGAGAGGAAGGTGAAAGAACTTTGGTTATTCTAGCATATTGGTTTCCTTCTTCTTCTTCGAGAGTACCAGGGTTGAGCCCCGCCATACCTCTACCAGTTCGATATCCATGTCAGCCGAGGCTGAGCAGATGGGGAGACATATTCCTCCGTCAAGGAGGAGGAGACACAATGCATATTGTATACAATGATGATTTCTATATCTGATGGGAGCCACAGCTACCGGCACTAGAGCAGTTTCCATATGCCGACATGGATTTTCGAGGTGACCTAGACCTTGTCCTCCCTCCAGGAAGAGCATAGGGAGAGCTAGGTAAATTTTTTTTTAATTTTTAACATTATTAAAAATTTTATGAATTTTAAAATGATAGATATATACATATGTACAAGTATTAATCCTATAAAGGTGTCAAAATGCAGATATTGGACCGGTCCACCCTAAGGGGCATCCACGCATGTTTTTTCATCCTGTCATAGGCGAAGACCCGAGGCTGATTAGGGTTCTAGAGGGGAAGCTGGATAGGCTGACCCGAAGAGTTCCCACCTTGCGAATAGAGCATATTCCATTGCCATGCAGGAGTTCATTGTTGGAGTTCCACCAGTCTGGTTACGCCTTTTCAGGCGAGTAGTCAGAGCGATTCTTGTATACATAGATGTTGTGGAGGTTGCCGAAGCCGAAGAGGCTGAGGAAGCCAGAGTATAGAGAGACCATGGGGATCAAGGTGGTCCTTCATAGATCTAGGACATTTTGATGGACTGCAATCCACATTTTTGTATATTTTTGTATATTATACCGTTATGACGAGATCTGAGGATCAGACTCGACCTATCTATGGAAAAATATTTTACATATATATATATTGTTGTTGTTGTTGGTTTATTTACAAGTGTTTTTTATGTGCATGCTGTATATTTTTATGAAATGTGTGTTAGATTCCAATCTAAAATGTAATTAGCATATGCATCAGTCAATGAATTCTAGTTTCGTGGAATGTGATTGAATATAATAACTTCAAAATTTCTTTCCAATAACCAAATTTGCATGAACTGACGTAATAGAATAGGATTTTGTACCTGATAAGCTCGATTGAGCTAAGAGACCACCAGCTGAGAGTCTAAACGGACCTCGATGTGGGTAATACCATGTGACAAAGCATCCCATAGAAGCTCAATTACGGCCCTATACTCAACAACATTATTAGAAGCAGGACCTAAACAAGCGCCTCTTGTGGCAACTAGTTGTCCTGAGGGAGAGTAAATGACCCATACTGCTAAATCTAGATTGCAAGTATGGAAACTGGCGCCATCAACGAACCCTATATACATTTAAGAAGACATCTGCAACAATCAGTAGATGGTAGAAAAAACAAAACCGGCAACCTAATGTACATAAAAAATACATACAAGAAAAGTACAAGAAAAAGTGCTAAGCCTAAGCATAGTACTTCTTCAGGTAGAGCCCATTTCTAGGCTCGGGCATCTTGTTCCCATCAAAATAAACTAACTCATATGCGCCCTTCTTTAAGACTTTTGACATGACATAAGGTCCTAACCACATGGCCTTGAATTTTCCTGCCCCCAGGGGTTCTTTTTCTTGGTCCCAAAGCAAGACAAGTTCCCCCTCAGAGAAAAACTGAGGTTTAATCGATTTATCATATTGAGTTTTGACCCTATTCTTATGAGCTTGATTAGCGGTCAACGCATCTCTACGCTATTCATCAAGGTGTTTTAAATGTACCAGACGTTCCTCAAGCTCTGTCATATCAGGTAACACATGAATAGCTATCTTTAGAGATAGGATTTCACACTCAATCGAAGTAACTGCTTCCACTCCATGAACGAGTTGGAAAGGGGAAAAACCCGTAGTATCTTTTACGTTAGTTTGGTAGGCCCAAAGAGCAGGATATAACATGATGTGCTAGTTAGAACGGGCTGCATCAATTTTACATTTAAGGATAGTCTTTAAAGTCTTGTTGACAGCCTCAACCTGACTGTTTGCTTGCGGATAATACAAAGATGAATGTTCTTGTCTGAATCCGAGCATAGTGGTCAGTTTCGTCATCATGCTATTTTGAAAATGACTACCATGGTCAGTGACAATCAATTTGGGTATACCAAACCGTGCTATAATCTGATTTAATACGAAGAAAGTCGTTGTTTCCCCGTCGGCTTTAAAAGTAGGCATTGCCTCTACCCATTTTGTAAAATAGTCAACAACGACAATGATGTATTTATGCCCCCCAGTCGAGGCTGGGTTGCATGTCACTTAATCAATCCCCCATTTCATGAAGGGGCCTATCGAGACAAAGGGAAATAATGGAGCAGGATGTGACCGCATTTTCCTAGTGTAAAGCTAACATAGATGACAGTGCTTCACTGCTTCCACACAATCTTTGAAGATCGTGGGCCAGAAATAACCGGCACGTAGTATCTTCTAGGTCGTTGCTAACCCAGATAAATGACCCCCACATGCTCCACTATGGGAATCATTCAAGACAATCTCCACTTCCTCATGGGTAAGGCATCAACGCAAAATGGAATCTACCCCTCTTCGATATAATGTATCTCCTATGATGAGGTAGTTCTTAGCATGAAGGCATAATTTACGTCATTCCTCCCGTGAGGAAGCTACAGGATACTTCAAAGTCTGGACATATATAAGAATATCTCCATACCAAGGATCAGAGGTGGATATCAAAAAGATGTGCTCATCTGGGAATGAGTCATCTTCAACGACTACATCTTCTTCAGTAGGAAATTCTGCTATAAGTTTAGCAAAAACTAAGGACTTCTTAGACTTAGCGGACTAAAAATCCAAGTCAAACTCTTGAAGAATGACTATCCATTTGTTAAATTTTTCCCCAACAATCCGTCGGGATAAAACATATTGAAACGGATTCACATCCGCCACTACTGTTGTGGTCCTCAGTAAAATGTAGTGATGTAACCTCTGAACAGCATAAACAACTGCTAAGGCTAATTTCTCAATGTGGGAGTATCTAATTTTAGGTCCTGCCAAAGCACAACTAAGATAATAAACGGCATGCTCTACAAGCTTATCGTCCTCTTGGACTAGTACTACCCCAATGGTCAACTCAGATGCGGCCAGATATAATATAAAATCCCTAGAATAATCTGGCGGACGTAATAAGGGTGCCGACAACAAAGCTTTTTTCAATGCCTCGAAATCAAGTTGTGTGGTTTCATCCCATACAAATGGGGTGTCCTATTTGAGCAGGCGCATAAAACCCTTAGTAATCTTGGCATAGTTAACAATAAAACGTCAAAGAAAATTAGACTTTCCTTGCAGGCTTTGAAGTTGCCTAAGAGAACGAGGAGGAGGCAGATTTACAATGGCCTCAACTTTTAACGGATCCACCTGGATGCCTCTACTAGAGACAATAAACCAGAGCAATCTTCCTGACTCGACACAGAATACACTCTTTTGGGGATTCAAGAGAATTTTATAATGTTTGCATCTTTCAAATATCAACTGTAAATGATCTGGATGTTGGATCCTCTTACGAGAATGTGCAGGCAGATCATCAAGGTATGGTTCGACAATGGCTTTAATATCATGGAAGGCAAAGTTCATATCCCATTGAAACGTTGCCCCAACATTTTTCAATCCAAAGGGCATTTTCTTGTATGCGAAGGTACCCCAAGGACAAATGAAAGCAGTTTTATGTTGGTCTTCCAGTTGTATTTGAATTTGATTGTATCCAGAGAAACCATCCATAAATGAGAACACCTCACTTCCCACACAAGCATCTATAATCTGGTCTATAAATGGCGTGGGATAGTTGTCCTTAGGACAGGATTTATTCAGGTTACAAATGCGAATAGTCCCTTGCTTCTTATCAACAGAAACAGGGTTGGATACCCATTCTGTCAAAGCTATGGGATAGATAAAACCAGCCTTCAATAGCTTTTCAACTTCAACCTTCAAAGCTGCTGCTTTGCGCAGGTTAACAGGTCTTAACTTTTGTCGAACCAGTTTGGCATCAGGATATGTTCGGATTTCGTGTTCAACAATCGATGGATCTATGCCTGGCATCTCCTCATATGACCAGGCAAAGACATCGTGGAATTCCTTAAACATGGCAGTATAGATAACAATCTCTTCAGAAGAGCAATTTGCACCTATATATATGTTTTCCATGACATCATGGTTTACAGAGATGTTAATAGGTATAGTGGCGGAAATATTTGCCATATTCCCCTTGGTAAACATTCCTTCCCTGGGTAAGGGATTGATAGGTGTATCAACATCTTCTGACAGTCTCAAATGAAACTATTGATTTTCTATTCTGCTTAGTTCTGGAAGAAAATAGGATTGATGGTGAAGATCCTCACAAATATTACTACGTCCACTCATAGCTTCCAGAATGGCTTCATCAGAAGGTAAACCATGTCTAAACAATCTATAGAGTGCAAAGAGTTTTCCGCCCATGCAGGAAAATAGACTTCTTCCAGATCTTCCAAGACTTTTAGAGGATCTGGAATGGGATCAACAGTGGCTTGAGTGATGGCTTGATAAGCTACCTCCGCTACCGATAAGGGAACTTCTGGTTCGTGGGGGGATGGGAGAACCCAAGGATCAATCCTATCAACAAGCATAGCTATGGACCTCCCCACACTATTAGAACCAATATAATTAACTGGGGCTGGAATATCAAATGTGCCCATCAGTGATGTGTACATTCCAGCCCCCAAGATCTGTGCAACAGGTTTGACCTGATCAACCAATGGCACAGCGGACTCATTAGGCTCTAAATGACCTTTTCGAGTATAATCAAGTTGATCAATAGTAACTAACTTTCCCTCATGTGGAAAAATCACTACACGAAAAACGACTGACGCAATAGCAGACATTGCATAAGTCCAGTTTATTCCTAGAAGCAGATTATAGTCCAAAGGAGCATCAATCACTTCTACCTCAACAGACACTGCTTTTCCTGCTAGCTTAATTTCAAAATCTGGCAAGATACCATGCAGACAGAAGGACCTTCCATCAAAAGCAGTAAGTAGAGTGTTTGACGGGACCAGCTCTGGTGATCCGAGAGCTTTCCAACAGGTCAAAGACATAACCCATGTAGAAGCACCCTCATCAACAACTACCCTTTCAATGGTCTTTCCACCATGTATGACATCTATTGATAAGGCTACATGGTAAGGTAGGAAAATTTTAACATCAGACAAATGAAATTTCTCCATGAGACTCGATGAGTCCATGCTGCCTAAAGTTACTAAGAGGGCATCCCGCTGGGCGGGACAACTCTGTAGCACCTCCAAAGCTGACATTGCACACGGGGTTTGGGATAAATATTCAACCACGGAGTAGTTTGAAGCAGCTCTAGCATTAGGGTTATGCAAGGTATTCTTGAAAACACCTTTCGGTATTTTAGGCATAGTTTCAGCAGGTTTCTCTATCGTGAGAGGGTTAGAAGTTTCACCTACAACTTTACCCTTCTCAGAAGTCTCTTTCTCATAATTTTTATTCCTCGTCTGTAACAAATTTGAAGATAGAATGTTGATATAGTTTGGGTCAGGGGCATTTTGAGTGCCCCCTGCTACATTAGAAGCTGAAGCAGAGTTTTGTCCTTGGGGAAAAGGATCCTTTAGGACAGCTGGTTGTTGAGCTTTAAGCAGCTTCTGGGCTTGTTCCATAAGAGGAAAAAGGTGAGTAAGGTGGTCCTCGTGGCACAACTTGCACGGGAACTTAACCTTATTCTTTTATTTCTTGCCTCCATCAGCATTGTTTGCAGGCTTCTACTTGTTTTGGTTTCCCTCTCCTTTTTTTCTTCTTTTTTCTTCCCACCGAGCTGCTGATTACCCTTCTGAGAGGTTTGTGCAAAAACATTTGCACTATGGGGAGAGGGTGCAGCCTTTGCTACCTCTACTGTCGATTGCTTGACAGACAACTGATGAAGTTACTTAGCCAAAGATTCTATGGTGGGAGAGTTAACAGACCCAACCACACCATCGGCATGGGGTCCAGGCTTAGGCTTCTCCGCATCGTGCATAGGCCTCGGTGCCTCAGGGATAATCTCATACAAGATCCTAGATTGTGAATAAATCAAATCCAATTGCTGGGCCCTAAGAATGGATTCTTCTTCATTTGTCACTCCGGAGGTGGATACGTCCTTAGATATGTATGGCAATAGGGATTTAAGGAACCACTCTAAAAGGAACTCAGGAGGGATAGTGGCTTTTATAAGGCTCTTTCGCCTCCTCCACTCTTGGATATGATCTGAGATGTGGGTAGCCTTGTTCTTCCTAAAGTTAGATAACAAGTCTGTTCCGAAATCATATAGGACCGAAAGCTGAAAGTGGCTAAGGAATGCACTAGCCAAGTCCCAGAAACTACTGAAAGCAGCAGAAGGCAATTCAATGTACCATTTTTCTGCAGTACTTGTTAAGGTTCTCTGGAATAGCCTCAACCTAACTGAATCTTCAGTCAGTGAATTCAAAGAACACCATAAATGGAATGTGGTGGCATGAGCCCCAGGATCTTTACCAACTTTGCCCTCAAATTTAGGGATGTCCGATGGCAATTTGGTGGGAACAGGTGGCCACGAGGGGTCATGCCTCACTGGGTCATTCATCAACTTTGACAAATATGGAAAGTTTAATGTTGCCAGGAATGGAAGTTTGAGTCAAACTGGGGTACTAAATGTGTTAGCCTAGGGATTAGAGGGACCTGCCCCTGAATGCCCATAAGTAAAAGTGGGGTTGCCCCCTGCCACCGGTTGCGAAGTGGGTAGATTACTCTGAAATAGATTCCATCCGTAAGCCAGAGGATTGTGTGTGGGAGGTGCAGTATAAGAAGTTCAGGTCGTCCCAATTGAAACTGGGGTCTGAAAGACAGGAGCCGGTATCCCTCCGCTAAATAACAAAAAGGGAGAGCTCGTAAATGGGACCGAAATCGGAGTTTGAAAACTTTTCCCATAAGAGGTATTGTTCCCAAACTGTACTCCTACATACGAAGGTGATGGGCCTACGTATGGAGTGGATGGGGGAATGTGCCCCCCATTCCAAGGAAATCCTTGAACGAATGCCGAGGATCCTACTGGACCACTCTGGGTAGTGTATGGAAAGGAAGAAGGAATAGTAGGTATACTAGGAATCCCAGTAACCATATCACTAGAAGTACTTGCTAGGTTTGAGTGAACCGGTGGGTGGACCACTCGGCTCGCTGGAGTCAATGGTGTAGAAGGTATACTAGATCTAGGGACACTTACCGGGGGAGGTAGTACCCCTTCAACCAGAATGACTGAGGTGAACACAAAAGAACTTTCTTCTGCTGAAGACATAATCCTACCCACAGGGACGCCTAAAATAGGTGAATCAAAGGGTCTAACCTGAACAATCATAGGATCGTTTAAATCAGTCAAGGGTGTGTTAAAATTCCTTGCAAACTCGTCAGTCTGCAAGTCTTCTATCTCAACTGTATCAAGATAAAAATGGTTAGCTATAAGTTCTAGTTCACCTAGAACTTCACTTATTCCTACCAGTTCAAATGAACCGTCTGTGTCCAATCTCCGCCTTTGGGGTAGAGGTGGAGGTTCCAATGCGACGAGAGGCGGAAGGTTTCACAACCTTCTTGACCTTTTTATAGGTTGGTCCTCCATGATTGAAAATTTGACAAATAAAACCCTAAGGCCAACTAAACACAAGCAGAACCACAGAGCACACACTATAAAAAATCCTAAAGCCTCAAACAATCAATCAAGGGTGAAAGATATGCTTTCCTGAAGAAAGCTGAAGAATGATTACTTGGCGTCCTTGAAGTGATTCTTAGGCACAAGCGGAGGAATCACCCACCGCCCTCCTTACACTTACAACAAGGGTTAACTTCCAAGCCCATCCAAGGTGAACCAGAAATATCCTTCTGGTTTACCTAGGTATGAACCCTAAATGTCAAGAGACTAAAGGCTACCTTAGCTATACCAATAGTCTAGGTGGACAGTCGCAAGCTTGAATTGTACACATGGGCAGGGTAGTTGAGCCTGAAACTATGTCTAGGATAGAATCCCCAGATGCGTAAAAGTCCTGATTTACATTTTGACAAGGAATCGGAGGGTTATCTCCTCAGTCCAATGCCTCAACACGGCCTCGTGCTTGACTCCCTTTTGAGAGGAGCTTCCCAGATACAATTGATAAAGTCAAGGATTTACCTAAAGAAAGGTCTACTACGTCTGAATTTTAAAACTTATGGGAAGTTTACACTTCCTATCCCACAAGTCTATCCTAAGCTAGTAGGTGAAAGGCCCCTAAAAATAAAAATTACTAGTAAATTTTAATTATTGCGTTCATTTTAAAGGGCTTTTTCTTACTCAGAAGGAAATGGAGTGATGAACTATGGTGTTTTTGACTTGATAAGAAATAAAAAAATAAAGGTTTATTTATTCAATGCAAATTTCTACTATTAAAATAAAACTTCTATTTCTTTTTTTAAATGTATATTGATGAACAAATGCAATGATAAAGAGAAACTAACACTATGTTTTTGTAGTTTTTGAGGTTATATTTTAAAACTGAAATGAAAACTACTTATGCAAAAGCAAGTGCAAAAGCTTGAAAATGTTTTTCTTTTCACTTTTTAAAAATGCTCAAACTCTACTATGCACCTAAAATGCACTAAACTTGAGTATACTTGGATCAAAACAACTGTATAAAATAAGCAAACTGAAGTAAACAGGTCAATAAAACCAAAAATCAACCAACAAAGGGAGATGCAAACCCTAGCTTGGGTGTGTACAATGACAAGAAATCACTGTAAACTCACAAAGGTAAGTGACAAACCAACCACTATCAAAATATAGACTGGAAAAACAATGCCCTAAACCCTGATCACTGATTCAGACAGAGACACTTCAACCTATAACCCAAACAGGCCAACCTACTTCAAAATGTAAACAGAAGACAATCCAAACAAAATAAACCCAAGGGCTTTATGAGAAAGCACAAAGTGTGGTCACCAAGGTCTTCAGACTAACTACACAGTATTCATAAAGAAATCCAACTAACAAACATGAATTACAAAAGACAGGGGCAAGAAAAACCCTAGCCTAAAAATCCCTATTTCCAGGCTTGTATGCGACTATGTACAAGGGCAACTCGCGTACTGTACGCGACTGTCCAATAGTGCAACCTGTGTATGCAGGCCTCTATACACGACTGTGTATGAGAGCAACCCACGTACAGGTAGAACAATTTTCTCAAAAAAAAAGAAAAATCCACAAGGCTTTCAAACACTATGGTAAGCATGAACTAGGACAAAATACCACACACAAACTTCAAGGCAAAGAATGGTCAGGGGTGATAGAAACAACCTACAGTAGTATGGGCTCCCCAGCGGAGTCACTAGTTCTGTTGTACAGGAATAAACACCTTATAACTGAAGGTATGGGGTTACCAAAATACTCATAAAACTTGCAGGCAATCAACTCTAGAGTACAGAAAAGGAAATAAGAGAATATAATAGACTCACCCGATACACGACGGTTGATCCTAGCTTTGTCCTCTTCCGCTCTGCTTCTCCTCCAACGCCTTCAGGGATGCTTCTCCTTCACTTGCCAAGAGCAAATCCTCCAAGTGTAAGATGATACATGTATATAAAACAGGTCAGATAAATCATATACAGAGTGCTTAATCATAAGTATTCATCAAACCATAATACATGAAAGACATTCAAAACACATATGGAAGAAGGATTCTCTTTATTAACAATAGTGAATGAGTTCATATTACAACCCAACGCTTGAGACAAGGAATCCTCTGCAACCAAAGGACTCTAAGTTCCATTGCTTCAAAGACTTCTGAATAGACTCCACTAGCATAACTTTTCTCTCCAAGTATGATTGATTAATACCCTCCCCAAGGCCTTTATTTATACTTAGTGAAATAAGGCAATTTCGAGGGTTGAGGAGGTTGAGACAGTAAAGATAGTTATAGTTAACGACTTAACAAATCTCAAATAATCACGATTTATTATTTTTAATGTCAAAGGAAGGTGTACGTGGGTATTAATACTGGCAACTCGTGTATGACACGTGAGTTTCTCTAAGGGGGACCCACGTACAAATCTGTACGCGAGATGCAATTATAGATACTCGCGTACAACACGTGACATGCTTTAATAAAAGGCGCGTATGTATGCGAGTTTGCATATAGGATAAGGTGCGTACAACACTTGACATATTCAAAGGTAAAAATAACCAGCTGGATGGATGATAAATGTAGTTCATAATATGCCCATCTATAGTGTTTTAGGCAACCTTCAATCCATAAATGTCCTTTTGTGTGCCAACATAGGGAATGTCAGCACTCAGAAGGAGAAGTTCCATTTAGGTAGATAACAGATATTTAATGGAGTTTGTATTTTCAAGTTTAAGGTACATGGAAGCTCGTGGTTCCTTCTAGTGCAACACTTTCTCGCAACCATTTCACGTTTTTATTGCATATTCTTGCTCATGGATGGATTGCACTTTGGGGGAGATATTGTAATATTTGGGAGAGATTATCCTGACCCATTTCTGATTGTAATAAGTTTAATATTGTCTATTCTTAATTTTCAAAAAGTATCAGGTCGAAATATCAAAGTATTGTATTTAAAAGTGACTATTAATGAGCAAATAATGACCAGTTCCCCACTGTATTGTTGTATGCCATGGTAATGTTGATTATTTCAAATGGAAGAATGTATCTATGATATATTTATTATTAATGGACTATAATTTATTATTATTACAATTTTCATGTTCATCACTTAATCATTTGAGGTCATTTTACTCAATTTAATTGCATTTGCAGAAGATTTGGTGTCATTTCCCTAAGGGTCGAATTAATGATTTTGTAGTTGTTTGGGAGAGGGTCATAACAACATGTATAAAATGAATAATTATGCATATTATAACTTAAAATTTCCATTAAACATCCGATTCCTCTATTCATAAATTTGAGTGGGTTTGGGAGCATTTGAGAAGCCATTTCTAGCATTTACCTAGGGGGAATTGGAACCCCAATTTGCTAGTAAATACTCCTACTTTGACCATAATATTAAAACATTTTGCATAAGTAATTGGAGGGTAATAAATCATACCTGGAAATAAAATTCAAGTATTGATATCATTCATACACCTTCTCAGAATATTTGGGACCATTTGGGTCAATTTGGAGACCTAGACATCAAAACTAGTCAAAGGTCGAAATAGGAGACAAAGTGAAAAATTGTTCATTTTAATAAAATTCGAAAAAGGGAAATTACAGTGGGATCATAGAATGGTATTGGAACCTTATGGTTTTAAAAATGAGTCAAATCAATAATCCACCACCCTTAGAACCTAAATTTGATGGTGTTTTTATTGAAGGAGAAAGTAGAAGAAGAAGAGCTACATTTTGCTGAAACTATGACTAACAAGGGGAAGGGACACACTAATCATGATAAGGAGGAATATCTTAAACTCAAGAAAAATCTATTTTATTACATAACCAAGAAAATGACCCAGCATTGTATGAAAGGATTCAAATTGTTGGCTAGCCAATTTGGAAGCAAAGGAGTAATAGGAGATAGCAGTAGTTCACAATCAGAAGAAAAGAAGACAATGGGTGAGCATATTTTCTCAAGAACATGACCCCATAATAGACCCCATGAATTTCATAGCACACCAAGTCCTACTACACCTAAATTTCTTATACCCAAAGAAGAGCCTAACATTCAACTTGAACTTGCTACAACGGCAAAAGAATTGGATAAATTGGATGAAGATTGTAAGAAAAGTGTACCGTTTGATCAGTACTTACTTGCTGCAAACAAACTAAAAAAGAAGGAAGATAATAGGTCTCTATACCTAAACAAAGAATTAAATTGTTCCATTGGTAAATTTACACTCCCTAATTTTGATGGTTCCTCTCAAAGTTTTGCTAACACTTGGGTGTAAAAATTAGATGTGTATTTTCAGCTGAATTCGATGGTGGAAGAAGATGCCTTAAAAATGGCCATTTTGCACTTGGAAGGAGATTCCAATGAATGGTGGTTCCATGGGATGCAAACCTTAGTTCATTATCATGCTAAAACATATGGATAATTTATTGGCAAGGTACTAGAGAGATTTGAGCAAAAAGATCCATAATTTCCTTTCAAAGAACTAGCCCAATTGAAGCAAGTCAGGACCCCTACTAAATATATGATGGAGTTTCAAAAATTGTCAGTCAAAGTGGCTGATGTGTCTATGGAAAGGTTAGTATTTCTATTCATTGAAGGTTTTTCTAAACCCTTAAAAGTTTTTTTCAAATCCCACAATCCCACTACATTAAAAGATGCAATGAACTTGACTAGAAATCTCCAAAATGTGCTTCCTAGAACAAGATTTCCTCCCAATCCTAACTCCGGATTTGAAAAGAAACCTTGGAAAAAATATGCATGTGATAAGAAGCCTTGGAAAAGAGATTCATATAAAAATAATAATAAAAAATTACTAAACAGGGATGAACTTCGAAGAAAAAAATTGTGCTTCACATGCTTTCAACCATGGACATTGGGGCATAAATGTACTAAGGGAAAAGCTCAATACATAGAAGTATTTTCTGATAATGATGAGTATGAAGGGGTCATGGATGAAGAAGGACACAATTAATATCAAGAGGAGGCATATGATACAACATTTGAAGAATAAAGACAAGAATAAAATCACCCTTCACCAGACAAAGCAAGAATGGCAGTACTTTAAGCAATCCCTCGTTATCACACTATTCGATGGAAGGGTGTGGTACTACAACAAAGATATTCAGATTTGGTAGATGGAGGATCCACACATAACTTCATTAATGCATATATGGTGGATAAAAGAGATATAACTATTGAACCATTCGATGGCTTCACAGTTATCATTCCAAGTCACAACACGATGCAGTGCAAAACATGTATTCCAAAGTTGGAAGTCACCATAGGTAACTATAATTTTGTTGATAGTTTTTCTGTGGTTGATGTTGCTGATACTAATGTGGTTTTGGGACTATGGATGTATTATATAGGGGAGAATATAGTAAATTCTCAAATTCCTGAGATGAAATTTCAAGATTTGAAAGGTGTACTAAGGGTTGTAATAGGGTAGCACACTTACCCAAATCAAGTAGTGACTTGCAATAGTATGAGATCTATATTGAGGTATGGGGACATAGAATGGGCTTTTGAATGTCATATAACATCTCCCAATACAAATATAAATGTTTTTGAACACCCAAAGGATATAGAGAAACTATTTCAAAAGTATGAAATTTTTTTTAGAGGTCTTCCACATGGTAAACCACGTGATAGGGGGGTTGAGCACAACATTGTTTTGGAGGAGGGTAATTCACCCATTAAAATACCACCTTATAGAAATCCCAAGAAATTATTAGATTATATTGAGAAGGCCATCCAAGAACTCTTCGAGTTGACTCATTAGACCAAGCTTTGGTACAAAAAATTTGCAAGAAGCACATGATTTCCCACTAGCTGGCCATCTGAGGATCTTCAAAACTTATAGGAAATTAAGGAAAAGATTATTTTGGAATATGTTGAAGGAAGATGTTCAAAAAGACGTGAATGAATTTAATTTATGTCAGCAAAACAAATCAGAAATTACATTCCCAGTTGGTTTATTGCAACCATTTCCCATTCCAGAGCAAAAATGGGGTAGTATCTCAATGGATTTCATCACCAGTTTGCCCAAGTAAATGGGTAAGGATTCCATATATGTGGTAGTGGATAGATTGAAAAAATTTGCTCATTTATTTTTGTTTACATCATATTCTATTGCTGCACAAGTGGCTGATATTTGTTTTAAGAAAATCTTCAGATTGCATGGGCTCCCCAAGAGCATTGTAAGTGATAGAGATAGTAGATTCATGGGTGATTTTTGGCAAGAAATTTTTAGATTGGTGGGCACTCAGTTGATTCCAAGTACAAGCTATATTACACAAAATTATGGGAAAACAGAGAGGGTGAATCAATGGTTGGAAGGCTACGCAAGAAACTATGTGGGAGAGCAGCTAAAAGCATGGGAAAAATGGCTACACTTGGGTGAGTTTTGCTACAAAACCACTTTTCATATGTCAATAGGGATGTATCATTTCAAATAATTATATGTTTATGATTCATTTACCTTTGTTGGGATGATATTTGGTGATAATAGAGATCCAAAATCTAAATATTGGATGGAAGAGAGCCAAGAAATTTTAAAGATTTTGAAAGACAATTTGCAAGTTGCCCAAAATCGGCAAAAACAATATGCAGATAGACATAGAGAAGAAAGGAACTTCATGTTAATGATTTAGTATATTTGAGGTTGTATCCATATAAACAAAAATTTCTCAAAAATAATGGGGAATAAAAGCTAAAACCAAGATACTATGACCCACACAAGGTAGTTCGGAAGAATGGGGAGGTAGCATATGAATTGGAAATTCTGGAAGGGATTAAAATACATAATGTATTTCATTTTTCTTGTCTAAAAGCAGATCCTAGACAGAAAATTGTCACTTCAGAAATATTTCCTCCTTTGGATGGTAAAGTTCAGCTCACACTTGTTCAGAAAAATAGTTTGAAGACAAGGGAAAGGAGATTGAGAAGTAGAACTATCAAAGAGTACTTTGTACAATGGAAGGATCTACCAAGTGAAGATGCCACATGGGAAGAGGAGAAGATTTTGCAGCATCCAAATCTGAAATTTCTTTAGAAAAAGCAATCTTGAGTGGGGAGGACTGTAATGCCCCCATTCAAATAATTGAATAGAAGGACAATTCCATCAATATTATTAGTTCCCTAGGTTGGATGGATATATTTGGAATTTTAGTAAGGGAGATAATAAATGATGTTCAGACATTAGAATGGAATAAATATTTAATAATGGATCTTATTAAATAAATACAAGATGAAATTGAAGTGGCAATGGAGCATGAAGACACATGGAGATTATGGGGCCCACACAAGCTAGAATGTTTGTGCCATGTGGCATTCTTCTCTTGCAGTTTTGAATCCATGGGAAGCCTAATGTTCTTTGATGATTTAGAAGGATAATACACTTGGCTGTATGCCTCATATATCGAATTGGGAAGAAAATGTAACTTACATGGGAGTGGAAGAGTCAAATGGGAGTTTCTTGGACACTTGGGTAGATTCTCTAACATCTATGACATCAATGACACCACTAATGAAGATGCTATGGAATTTATGACATATTGTAGACCTGAATGCTGACATCTAACAATTATGACATGTCATCCAATAGGTCTCTCATGTGAGTTGGGGAAGCTCAATGGGTTCCCACATGGATTGGGGGAAGATGGAAGGCTAGGGAAGGGAGGACACACGACAAATCTTGAGCACACACCCTAATTCGAATTGGCTTAAGCTTGTGGATGGATTGGTAAACTTATAAGTCTAAGGATGTTTATAAAATACAGGGATCAACCAAGAGAATAGATTTTTATAATTTGATAAATTTGCATTTGTGAATTAAGAGAGCCAGTGGATGACTAGTTTCTTGCCTGAGCCAATTTCGAGGTTGAAAGATTTCCATCCAAGCTAGTGTTTCAAGAGGAAACTCAGGAATTTAATGAAGCATTTATTTTCAGGTGCAATCTATAGGGCATCTCATGGCTCCTTCTATTGTATCACTTTCTCTCAATCATTTCCAACTTTTATTGCATATTCTTGCTCATGGAGGGATTGCGCTTTGGTTGAGCTATTGTACTCTTTGGGAGAGATTATCCTAATCCATTTCTGATTGTAATAAGTTTAATATGATATTTTCTTCATTATTATAAATCATCAGGTATAAATATCAAATGATTGTATGTAAAAGTGACTATTAATGAGCAAACAATGACCATTTCCCCACTATATTGATGTATGCCATGGTAATGTTGATTATTTCGAATGGAAGAATGTATCTCTAATATATTTATGATGAATGGAATTTTATTTATTATTATTACAAGTTTCATGTTCATCAGTTAATCATTTGAAATCATTTTTCTTATTTTATTTACATTTGGAGAAGATTTGGTGCCATTTCCCCAATGGTCGAATTAGTGATTTTGTAGTTCTTGGGAGAGGATCATAACAACCTGTATAAAATGAATAATGATGAATATGATACCTTAAAAATGTACCTTAAAAATAATCTGCCTCTGTATAGGAATTCAAGTGGGTTTGGGAGCATTTGAGAAGCCATTTCCAGCATTTACCCAAGGGGAATTGGAACCCTAATTTGCTAGTAAAGACTCCTACTTTGACCAGAATATTAAACAAGTTTACAGAAATTATTGGAGGGTCATAAATAATCCATGAACATAACATTAAATTCTTAATATCATTCATACACATTTTCAAAATATTTGGGAGCATTTGGGTCAATTTGGAGACCTAGACATCAAAACTAGTCAAAGGTCGAAATAGGAGAAAAAGTGAAAAATTGGTCATTTTAATAAAATTTGAAAAAGGGACATTACATTAACACACTTGTTTATTTTTGTTTTATTTATTAAAATAATTCCTCCATATTAATTTATGAGGTTTTCCACCATAATCACAACAAATTAATCTTTGTATTTTTTATTTTTTTAAATAACATATTTTATTTTTAAATAAAGGCAATCATTTTTAATTTATTACTATTATAAAGTATTAATAAGCATGATTCAAATTTAAATTGTATTCATATTATATTTTTTTTGTATCCATATAATAAATAGGTTTGAGCACATGGTCTAGGGAGAAAACCTCTACCTTTAGCCCTAAAAGAAGCTTCTATGAAACTAGGATCAAGAAAGACCCATCAAAGATCACCACACAGCTCTTTCTAGGAGTATTATTAGCCTCTGTGTGTGTGATATAACATCATTATACTATTTTTTTTATTAATAATGATAGGTGTAGTGTCCCTTAACATGGTTGACAGAAGAAACCTAGGCCTTAGGATAAATGAAGCTTTTGGGTATCTATGGTGAAGAATGTTTCCTTGAACCAAAATAGATGACAATTTTAGAGGATCCATGGCCTTAGAATAGGGATAAAGGGGGATATTGGAGGAAAAAAACAAGTTATGACTCTTGGGGCATATAAACGATCAAGGGAGGAAACTTAATCCTTGGGCCCTAAAGGAAACATGTAGGCATGTAGTATTAACAAATATACCTCGAACCAATACATAGGTCTTCATAATGGTATTCTTGGAATGATATTGGGTGTATTAGTGTCATTATGAGGTGTTCGACACAATATATGGGTCTCAATTCTCTTGACATGTTTTAGGGAGGAAACCGAAGCCTTAGACCCTAATAAAAACATTATAGGAATCTAGTGACAGAACTAACACCTTGAACGAATGAACATGACCTATTAGGGATATTATCTACATCTATGTGAGGATATAAACAAAACCATGACATTTTTTTATAGTATGTATGAGTCTTAAGGTTTGATATATTGTGATGGGAGGAAACTTAATCCTTATTCCCTAAAGGAATCCATGAAATACACCCATGAACTCCTAATGTTATCCTTGGCATTTGAGTGTTGATATAATTGACACTAGGTGTGGGTATTAGAGCCTTGGACATAGTCATGGGAGGAAACATAGGACTTAGTCCCTAAAGGAGGGTTTTAGGCATTTGGGGTTAAGATCAATGAATCAAACTATCACATAGGACCTCTTGAAGGTATCCTTGTATTCTAAATGCGGATATGCATGCCATTAGAATATTTTGATCATTAGGTGCCTTTGAACATGGTTGACTAAACAAACATAGGTACTGGATTATAAAATAAGCTATTGGGAACCCATGGACATGAATAACACCTCAAACCACCACACAATACCTCTTTATTAGGTTATCTTTACCTCTAAATAGGTATATGAATGACATTATGAGGTTTATAATACTAAGTATGTGTCTCTATGATTAAACATGGTTGGGAGGAGAAACCTAGGCCTTATACCCTAAAGGAATATTTTAAGCATATATTTTTAAGAATTATTTCTTAATCTAACACACATGACTTCTTCAGCATAACCTTGGACTATGAATGGGGATATTGGAAGTACTATAAGGTTTGAGCAAAGTTGTGAGTATGTAGGCCTTGTACATGGTTATGTGAATTCCTAGGCCTTAGGGACTACAAGAATATTGAAGGAATCCAATCCCAAGAATGAATCTAATAACATGAGCTCTCAAAATCATATATGGCCTCTAAGAGGACATAATGAGTTACAAATATTGAGGTATGGGTTGCAAGGTCCTCAATATGATAAAGGAAGTAGAATAGGAATTAGGCCCTAAGTAAGTTAAGCTTTCATGTATCCAAGGCCAAGAAGAACAACTCAATCGTACACACATGGCCTGTCACAATGGAATTGTTTAAGTATGAGTTTGAATATTGGCACCATTTTAGTTTTTTGAAACTAGGTATTTGCTTTGAGGCCGAGACCAAGGTAAATAAATTAAATTAAAAATACTATTAATTGACACCCATAGTTCTTCTTTCATTAATGTTTGCACCGTATTAATAATTCTCCTTCATTGTTGTTAATAAAAATATTAATATTAATACTTTTGAATGGTGAAAAAGTATTGAGTGCAGTGGAGTGTTCATATACTTTGTTCATTGAATGTGAAAGGAATGTGAATTTAATAAATAGTGCTTGTTTGATTGTGAAGAGAAAGGAGTGTCATTAAAATTATATTTGGGATTCAGGTTTAAATATGTTTGTTTGTTATTTAATTCAAAGGCTTCAAAGAGGCAGGTGTTGTAATATGATATATGGAACATTATCAAGGATAATTTTAGGGGTGAAATTTAGCCTATGGGCTATTTTTAGGGGTTTTTGTCCAAATCACCAAATTATTATATAAACGATATAAAATCCTTGGAAATTACAATATTTTTTGAAAAATATCGCCAAACGTTTTATAGTTGGTGTTTTAAGAATTGGTAAGATTCGCCAACATTTATACACTTTTAAATAAGTATGGTTCCTTAAAATCATCCCTGAACATTATTAGTTCTATGGCCTATGTTGATTCATGAAAAGGAATATTTTAATCTAGAGATCAACGACAAATCCACTACCTTTGCAGTTAGAATTCAATTTTCTTTCAATAGGGCTATGACCTTTTGTAGAATCATTTTCCAATAGGTTTTCCAAAGTGATGATCCTAATTAGCTGATGGAATTCATTTCAAGGTGTTGGAAATATTAACTAATCGTTGATCTAAATAGCACATCCATTGACTCTGTCAGAGTCTGTAGCAGGTCAGTCTTTTGTTAGACAGTCTGATAGGATGAAGAGTTCACATCTCTCACATATAAGCCAGTCGAATTAAATTGTTGAATCTAAGTTCTTAGGTAGAGAGTTATTACAGTCTTTAATGTTAAGTTGGTAGCTTCACCGAGAAGCAATTTTAGTCGGTAGAAGTTTTTTATATGAAGAAGAAGATTGTAAATTAGAGAGACGGTAGAGGAGAAGAGAAGAAAAGAGCAAGTGTGTCGAGAAGAAGAATAAAAAGCTATGTGAAGAGTTTGGAGCTCAAGTTTATGTGTTTCATGAAAGTGTTGAGAGTTGAAGCTCTGTAAAAGGTGAAACATCCTTGTAAATTTCTAAGTTTTTATTTACGACAATAGTTCTCTATTATGATGTCATAAGAAATAGAAATCCATAGTTTATGGTTTAATGCAATTTTTATTTAGCTTCACATCCTTCTCCATATTTACCTGAGTGAATGTTGTTTACATTTACTGTAAGTGAAAGACACAAGGAATCCATTTTTATTTCACCGCATAAAAGTTCTAGTTTTTTATCCGCAAAAGGGTTCTACAAAAATCTTATTTAATAGTTGGTTATGTAATATTGTGATTGAGTTGCAATATAAGTTGTGTCGCAGTTTATCCCAACTAATCGTTGGTGAAAAGTGTTTTTTTATATCCTAAGTCTTTAGACTAGGAAATATAAAGTTGTCTTGTCAAATTGAAAGTTGGTCACAGCCCAAATCCTGTTGTAGTAAAAGCCGGTCAAATCCAAGTCAGTTTGTCATTGTAAAATTGTGTCGGTTGAAAATTCAGTTGCAATAATTCTGTCGCAGTAATTCCATTACAAGTATTTTGAGTCTCAATATTTTTTGCTAAAGTTAATAGGGAAAAAGAAAAATGGTTGTGTTGCACAATAACTCAAGCTCATTGTCATAGCTGCCATTTCCTGAGATCTGGTATCAGAGCAGTTTTAGTAAAGAAAACTTATCTTAAAACAAAAAAATAATTTTCTAAGAAAAGTTAAAATTAAAAAATGGCTTCTACTTCTGGTTCAAATATGTCGAGTTTACAAACTCCAATTTTTACAGGAAAGAATTATGAGTATTGGTCTCTAAAAATGAAGGCTTTGTTCGTAGGTCAATATGTTTGGGATATAATTCAGAATGGTCATGTAGAACCAGCAGATCAGACAACATATAATAATCTCACACTAGCTGAGAAATATTCCCTGAGGGATCAAAGGAAGAAAGATGGAAAAGCTTTGTTCTACATACACCAAGCCATGTATGAAAGAATACTCCCAAGAGTAGGAGTAGCAAATACCGCAAAGCAAGCATGGGACACATCGGGGACTGCCTATCAATGTTTGGAAAAGTTAAAAACTTCCAAATTGTAGATTTTGAGAAGACATTTTGAATCTCTGTCAATGAAAGAAACAGAGTCAGTAGATGCATTCTATAGTATAGTTTTTGGTTTGATAAATCAACTGAAATATCATGGAGAAACCATAGCAGACCAAAGGGTGGTTGAAAAAATTCTCAAAAGTCTTCCCCCAAGATTCGAATCCTTGGTTGTGACCTTGGAAAAAA
The DNA here is from genome assembly GCA_001517045.1 of Pseudotsuga menziesii. Taxonomy (NCBI): domain Eukaryota; kingdom Viridiplantae; phylum Streptophyta; class Pinopsida; order Pinales; family Pinaceae; genus Pseudotsuga; species Pseudotsuga menziesii. The sequence continues at coordinate 244,549 of LPNX010716346.1, forward strand.
CCAAATACATGACGATGTTTACCATTGATGAGTTGCAAGTCTCACTCATCAATCATGAACACATAATCAACAGAAAAAATGCATCATTGGAAGGTGCATTTGTAGCACAGTTGTCCATAAGCCGTGGTATACGTAGGGGGATAAATAATTATAGAGGCAGAGGAATAAACCTCTCAATAGGAGGACACAGCAGTAGTCCTGCATATGTCACTGGTAGATGAAAGAATCAGAACCCAAGTCAACCAAGTGCTCACAGGTTTGATAAATAAAAAAGTCAATGTCATTATTGTAATAAATTTGGTCATTATGTATATGAATGCAGGATGAAGCAGTATGACCAAGGAAGGCAAATCCAGAACCAGTAGACGAACACCAACACTTCATCGAGTGCAATGTTGATGGCATGTGCATCCCCAATCGAATGCAATACCATCCAAGAAATTCTGTGTGACATATGGTATTTAGATTCAAGATGCAACAAACACATGACTAGTAATTTAAATTTGTTTTACAGTCTAGAAAATTCAGTTCAAACTGATGTTACACTTGGAAATAATGTCCAAGTCACTCTTTTGGGAAAAGGTATTTTTGGTATTCTAACCAAACATAGGGAGTGAAAGTATATGCTTGATGTTTATCATGTCGAAGGTCTGAAACACAATTTGTTGAGTATTGGAAAAATTATACAAAAAGGTTAAAAAGTCTACATGGAACAAAATCACTGTGTGATTAAAGACATGCGTCCAAAAAACCTGTTGATAGAAAAAGTTCTAGTGACAAGCAATCACTTGTTTCCATTGAGGATAGTTCCAGATAATACAAGAGCTTCATTCAAGGAAGAAAGTAAGGAAGAAGTCATACATTGCAACAAGGAAAAAAATGACAGCTCTGAAATTCAAGTATCATTTCAAACAGAAGTGCAGGATGATTTCCTGGCTGTGGCATTTCAGATTTGGACATTTGAATTTTGGTGAGCTGAAGCTACTGCACACAAAAAACATGGTAAAAGGATTTCCATTGATCGACAAACCAGACAGAGTTTGTGAAGGATGCTTTTTTGGCAAGCAGCATAGAAAAAGTTTTCCAGTAAAAATGTCATATAGAACACGCACACCACTTGAGATTGTGCACTTTGATATTTGTGGCCCAATGCAGACATCATCCATTTGTGGATGCAATTATTTTCTTACATTTATTGATGATTACTAAAGAAAAACAAGGGTATATTTTTTGAAAAATAAATCTCACGCATTTAGTTGTTTTAAGCAGTTCAAAGCACTTGTGGAGAACCAGAGTGGTCACTGCATCAAAATCTTAAGAACGGACAGAGGCGGTGAATATATTTCAAATGAATTTCTAATTTTTTGCAAAACCCATGGCATATAGAAGCAATTCACTGCGCGGTATACACCTCAAAAGAACGGTGTCATGGAGAGAAAGAATAGGACCATTATGGAGATGGCGTGCATCATGTTGGAAGCCAAGCATTTTCCAAATGAATATTGGGTTGAAGCAGTCACAACTGTTGTACATATTATAAACCAATGTCCGAAAAAGAGTGTGAAGAACAAAGTTCCTCAAGAAGCATGGACAAGTATGAATCATAATGTTTCTCATTTAAAATTTTTTGGTTGTGTCGCATATGCTCATGTGCTAGATGAGCTGAGAAATAAATTAGAGAACAAGGGAATTTTTTTAAATTTTTGTTGGTTATTTTGAAGACACAAAAGCATACAAGTTGTATGACCCTGTCACAAGGAAAGTAATCATCAGTTGTGACGTTCAATTCGTCGAGAATGAATCATGGGATGGAACCGTCGAGAAAAATTTCAAGATTGTGTTGAATGTCAAGCATGATGACATGACGAAAGAAGTGGTGCAAATACCACATGCAAGTCAACCGGTCAAATCACCATCTACTCCCATGACAATGTAACATGGTTCAACACAAGGAACATCAACACAAGTCGCAGCTCAACCTACACCAACTAGCACACCAGGAGGACAACAGACTCCATCAAGTAGTTCGACATCAATAGATCCAGTGAAGACAAGAAGTCTGCATGAAATATATGAAGCTGGTACACCAAATTCATTTTCTCTCTTTGCATTATTTTATCAAATAGATGATCCACTAACATTTGAGGAAGTTGTTGAAGATGAAGTATGGGTATAAGCCATGGATGAAGAAATAGAATGCATTGAGAAAAATCAAACATGGGAGCTGGTAGATGTACCAAAAGATAAGGATGTAATCAACATCAAATGGATTTACAAGAACAAGCAAGATGTTAATGGGAATGTGCAGAAGCACAAAGAAAGAATGGTAACAAGAGGGTTCACACAGCATCTCGACATAGATTTCAATGAAACCTTCGCACCAATCGCACGCATGGATACAATTAGAACTGTTTTGGCCATCGCTGCACAAAACAAATGGCCTATTTATCAAATGGATGTTAAATCCGCATTTTTGAATGGTTATCTAGATGAATAAGTATATGTAGAACAACCAGAAGGCTATGAAGTTCCAGGAAAAGAACACAAAGTGTACAGGATGAAAAAGGAACTATATGGTTTGAAGCAAACTCTGAGAGCTTGGTACAGTTGCATTGATTCCTATCTCATTGAGAATGGATTTCACATAAGTGAAAGTGAACCAACATTGTACACCAAAGTGAATGAACAAGGTAACATGTTAATTGTCTTCATGTATGTAGATGATTTAATATTTACTGGTGATTTTTGCACAACTGAATTTAGAACAAGCATGGAAAGTGAATTTGAAATGACTGATTTGGGGCTCATGAAATTTGTTTTTAGCATTGAAGTCCAGCAGTCTGAAAATCATTAGAGGAAATTTGAGGTATAAAATGGGCCTCCTAAGGAAAATCATAAAATAATAGTTAAAATAATAAAACAATAGTTATTAATTTTGGAGGAAGAATGAAAAAAAACTACTTTTTTTATTCGTATTTTCGACATATCTCCCTGTGGTTTTACTCAAATTTCAAGCGAAAGAGCTCGTTGGATGCAGAATTTCATTCCACATCCAACGAGTACCCACACTGCATACTTTTTACGGACCCCACTACCCTAAAAATAAGAAATACCTGAAAAAATTTGATGATGACATCATCATCACGTTTTTTTCAGGTATTTCTTATTTTTAGGGTAGTGGGGTCCGTCAAAAGTATGCAGTGTGGGTACTCATTGGATGTAGAATTAAATTACGCATGCAACGAGCTCTCCCGCTCGGAATTTGAATAAAACCACAGGGAGATATGTCGAAAATACTAACAAAAAAGTAGTTTTCTTTTATGACAAATCTGTCAATTCAACCATTATGCTTGACTCATTTTATTGAAATTCTATTGGTTCCTAAATTCCAACTCACAAAATTTATTATTAGTGCGTTTTCTTATAAGGCCCATTTTAGACCCCAAATTTCCTCTAATGGGTATTTTTATATCACATCCCCAGTATGCAAATACAATTTTAAAAAGATTCAATATGTCTAATTGCAAGTCATTCCAACACCAGTAATAACGTGTTTAAAATTGAGCAAGGATGATGATGGATCAACTGTAGATCTTATGTTGTTTAAAACGCTTGTTGAAAGCCTTAGGTATTTAATAGCAACAAGACCAGACATCGTGTATGGATTAATTATTATCTCAATATTCATGGAGTCACCAAAAGACTCTCATTGGAAAGCAAATAAAAGAATTATGAGGTAGACCTTGACATAATGTATTCAACTTCAGAAGATTTTAATCTCATCAGATACATTGACAGTGACAATGGCGACAACACAGATGACAGGAAAAACACATCTCAGTACACATTTCATTTTGGTACAGGTGTTGTGTCATGGGCTTTGAAGAAACATCCCATAGTAACTCTATCTTCAGCAGAAGCAGATTATGTCATAGCTACAAGAGCTGCATGTCAAGCTGTTTGGATGTGTAGAATGTTAAAAGACCTGTCGCAGAACCAGAAAGAACCAACAACCATTTTTGTGACAAAAATTCACCCATTGCATTATCAAATAACCATGTGTTTCACAAGAAAATCAAACACATCGATACAAGGTATCATTTCATAAGAGAATTGGTAAACAACAAAGAAGTTTGTTTAGAAGTTTGCAGGTCTAAAGATCAACTTGCAAATATCTTTACAAAACCATTGGCAAGGGATACATTCCAGTATCTACAAATTTATTTAGGAATGACAGGTTCTTCTCAATGAACTTTGTCATGAACAGAGCAAGTTTCAACTCTAAAACATTTTGTAATAGTTTGTTTTAAAATTATGATCTTCTCATAATTAAGGGGGAGTGTTGGAAATATTAATTACTCACTGATTCGAATAGCACATCAGCTGACTTCTGTTAGAGTTTGTAGCAGGTCAATATTTTGTTAGACAGTTTGACAGGATGAAGAGTTCACGTCTCTCCCAGTCGAATTAAATTGTTGAAGCTAAGTTCTTAAGTAGAGAGTTATTACAATCTTTAGTGTTAAGTCGGTAGCTTCATGGAGAAGCAATTTTAGTCGGTAGAAGTTTTCTATATGAAGATGAAGATTGTAAATTAGAGAGACAGTAGAGGAGAAGAGAAGAACAGAGCATGTGTGTGGAGAAGAAGAAGAAAAATCTATGGAAGAGTTTGAAGCTCAAACTTCTGTGTTTTATGAAAGTGTTAAGAGCCGAAGCTCTGTAAAAGTTGAAACATCCTTGTAAATTTCTAAGTTTGTATTTACGGAAATAGTTCTCTGCTATGCCGTCATAAGAAATATAAATCCATAGTTAATGTTTTAATGCAAGTTTTATTTAGCCCCACATCTTCTCCATATTTACGTGAGTGAATGTTGTTTACATTTAATGTAAGTGAAAGACACAAAGAATCCATTTTTATCTCACTGGGTAAAAGTTCTAGTTTTTTATGAGGAGAAGGGTTCCACACAAATCTTATTTAATATTTGGTTATATAATATTGTGAGTGACTTGCGATATAAGTTGTGTCGCAGTTTATCCCAAGTAACTGTGGATGAAAAGTGTTTTTCATACCCTAAGTCTTTAGACTACTAAATATAAAGTTGTCTTGTAGAAATGAAAGTTGGTCGCAGCCTCTCGTAGTAAAAGTCGATAGACCCAGGTCGCAAGCATTTTGAGTCTCAAGACAAGTTAATTACCCTTTCCCGAGAAATCATCTAAAGAAGAATTTACTTCATTCTAAGTCATTTATGATGATTGATAGATTTATCATCATAAAGTGTGCTATATGCTTTGTAATTTTTTTTGTTAAGGTTAGGACCACCCTATTTTTGATTGACCACAACCGAAATCAACCTTGTTATCTTCTCAAGGCACAAGTGCTATGAAATTGACCAGCCAATTTGAAAGGGTGAAGTATTGATTGTATTAGGCCATTTGGCGAAGGAGTTTCATACAGAAACCTGGACTAGTGAATCTATTTCATATTCATCACAAGCATTGAGAGATAGTCCGAGTGGTGGAGTAACTTAGGCGCCTTCCAAGAATTCCGTCTGCGGTCCAACCTTTTGCAGATAATCAAAGGAATTAATTGGCATATGGTGCTGGCCCGTGAAGATCGGAATGAAGCCACTTTTCAGGTTCGCTGAACGAATCGTTCCATTAAACACAACATCCTAGAAGACACAACTGGCAGCGGCGCGTACTTTTCTAAAAGCTCACGGAAAAATGAACTAGTCTCGCCAGCCAAAACGGGTTTTTTTCTAGGATGCCGGTGGCGCGTACTTTCTTAAGACCTCGGTAAAAATCAAGTAGTCTCGCCAAAATGGTTTTTCTAGGATGCTGGTACATGCAGTCGGTGTAATATACTTTATTTTCTCGACAGCCCTAGTAAGTACCTTTTATATTGTGGATGTTATTTTAGAACTAATTCTAGCCTCGGGACTCTGATTTAGCTTTTTTCTGGAATTGTATTTGGTAATTTTGTGGTGAGTTTATCTTTTTTGTTTAATTTTTTTGAGTTGATGTTGTTTTTTAAGCTTGAATTAAAAGTTTATGTTATGAATGTTTTACTATCGAATGTTGTTAAGTTAAATCATAGTTTGTCATTCTTGACTTCTAGAAACCACTTTTATTTTTTTAACTTAAATTAAAAGTTTTAGAACTACTTTTATTATCATGGATCGCCTCATTAGCAGAGAAATCAGGAATAAGCACGACTCTTAACTCCAGGCTTTTCTCAAGGTGGAACCCCTAAGTGCATATCATGCAGCTAACTTGTAACTAATTGTCATGTATTTTAGAACTAATTATGCAGTGTGGACAACGTCTGACCATAGTCACAAATACTAATGTGTCTGATTTGTTTGAATTGTCACATTCACTTTTGTGTTCATACATTTTGGATCGAGGTTTTAATTAGAATAATCGAAATAATCACAAATACGACTGTCTGATTTGTTTGAATGGTCACATTCACCTTTGTGTTCATACATTTTGGATCGATTTTTTAATTAGAATAATCGAAATAAAGTTCTACTGTCGTCGACTTTCTCGTTTATTCTTTTGGATCTACCTCTTTTAAAAAATAAAAAGAATCGAAATGTAATTCTGCAATCTTTGAATCCACGTGGTAGTTGATATAAAGTCAGCCGCATAACTTCTCGTGTTCGCCAAGTAATCGGTAACTTGCATGAGAATACTTCCACGTAAAGATGGCTATAAAATTACAATCTCCTGTAGGAAGCACAAGCAGAGCAGTGCAACGCGATAAAATTTCGATACAAGGAAAGTGGATATTGGAAAACAAACTACAAGATATAGCGAAAGAGGGAAATTCTACAAGAATTTGAGCAGAGATGGATAGATTTAATTGCAAGAACGCATGCTCCAGATTAGATGGGCTGCTCACAAGCCTTATTCAAACAGTTCAGCAAATCTGTTTGTTGGACTTACAAAAGCCCCAAAATGAGCAAAATACCATCTATGAGCAGTTCTTGAACATCCTTATGAAGGGCGTTGAATTGGTGAACAAGTGTGAGCAGACCAGCGTTTTTAATATTTTTCATCACCTTAGATATGCTTCTCAAATCCAGCAGCTCGAGAAGGAGATCTCTGACTTTCTTCAGTTCCAGATACCTCTCACAATGCTCCTTGAGGTGAAGAATCTCATAACAGAGCTGCATAGTCTTGGCCATCAGTACGAGTTGGGATCAGTGGATGAAAGCAAGATGAGTGAAACAATTGCCAGGCTCGCCAATGATCCCTGTATGAATGCCATGATGCTTCAACAAATGGGTTCAGATGATATATTTGATCGAGCTTTTGACGACGCTACTTGCGGCTTTGATGGGTTAGAAAAATCAGATTTTGAAGTGGGGATAGAAAAAAATGTTTCCAATTTGAAGACGATTCTGCTTGATACAGAGGTGTCCGTTGTTGGGGTGCATGGTATGGGAGGTATTGGCAAAACAACTACGGCATTGGCTTTATGCAATGATCAAGAAATTAAAGGTGATACCTTATATAGCTAAAATGTTAATTTTTTTTCCATTATCTTACTCTTTTATTTATTTATAAATTATTGAATTTCTATTGAAGCATGTCTCTTTAATGTTTAAAAAAAAAATATCATCTTACTTTTATTTTATATTTATAAATGATTGGATTTATATTTGGGCGTGTGTCTTTATGTTTATGTGTGATAGGTGTATTTGGAAACAATATAATTTTCATTACAGTTACACAATCCCCAAACTTACTGGGAATTTTAGAGACTATGTGGGAGAAGATTATTTATAAGAAGCATTCTGAATTTCAGAATGTGGAGGATGCATATAGACAATTGCAACAACAATTACAAAGACAAATAAATCCAACTCTTGTGGTGTTGGATGATATTTGGTCTAAAGCACATTTGGAAAAAATATTATTTGAAGGGGAAGGATATAAGACTATTGTGACAACTCGTGATTGTTCTACCATTTTAAGGACAACCGCTACCAAGCTTTATGAGTTGCCATTGTTAGATGATGTTGATGCCTTATCTCTTTTCTGCTTTTGGGCATTTGGACAAAGATCAATTCCAAGTACTACAAATGAACAACTAGTCAAACAGGTATAGTACCTCTTACAATATTGGGTTTGTATTTATATAATATACTTTTGTATTGAGTTTTGCATAAGTTTGATTGGTTTTAGTGATTGACATATATATGCACCATTCTAAATGCTAAGGAATAGAATGTATTATTACAATGACAAAACCTTATGATGAGATTGCACTCCATAATAATACAAGTTTCTTTATTATTAGTAATGGAATGAATATGCAAAAGAAATGCTACACATATACTCAATATTCCTTTATTATTCATGATTTCAATCAAAATATGTGTTTAATTGGTTTCCCACCTACATAATTTCCACTTGATGTTATTGATTTGTGAATCATAGGTGCAAGCAAAATGTAAAGGCCTACCACTTGCTCTCAAGGTGATTGGAAGCTCTTTGCATCATGAGCCTCAACCGGTATGGGAGAGTGCTAAGAAAAAGATGTTAAATGGGGAAACTATATCAAATTATCATAAAGAAAGCCTTTTTGAATGCTTGCAAACCAGCATTAATGTTTTGGATGATGAAGCACGAGAATGCTTCTTAGACTTAGGGTCATTTCCAGAGGATAGAAAAATATCTATCAATGCATTATTGGACATTTGGGTGTATGTGCGAAAGATGGATTGGAATGATGCTTTTGTTGTCTTGTTAGAACTTGCAAGTAGAAATCTCTTGAATTTAACGCGCAAAAAGTAAGTGTCTTCTCTTGTTTATTTTTGTGCTCAATACCTTTCATCTTGGATTCCCATGTCTTATATATTGTGTTTTGTTTTTGTAATTGAACCTTGTAGGAATCAAGCAATCAAATATGGAGGTGCCAATGAGTTGTACTTTTCTCAACATGATGTGATGAGAGACTTGGCCCTATTTTTATCATCCCAAGAAAATATTGTTCATAGAAAAAGAATGCTTATGCCAAGAAAGGAGCACAATTTTCCAAGAAAATGGGAGGTGCTAAAAAATCAAGTATTTGATGCTCAAATAGTTTCCATTCACACAGGTGAGTGATTTTAATCAATTTATAGGTTTGTTAAAATGTAAATACTTATTTCTTTTATAACACTAGACTCTTGAAAGTATTGTATTTGAAATTGTTGCTTCCTTTATTTATTTTATCACTTCAAACTAACCAATAAGTTTAATTAATAGGACATAGATCATGAACCAAAGAACCATGATAATGAATCCTATTAAGATATTTTTACCAAATTGTTATTTTGGAAATATTTCTTCTCAAAATGCTTTATTCAATCACTATTTAATTATTTTAAAAATTGTTCTCATCTTTTCATTTTTAATATATACCTTTGTTTTCCAAAATGTATATATATGTTGAACTAGTTAATAATGTACCAAATATACTCTAGTTTTGTTACATAAATGATAAACACACCACTTTAAAAAAAATATTAAATTTTGTTGAACATTCTCGTATTTAACATTTTAATTCACATATAATGTTAAGCTTTTTCTCAAATTGTTTTATTCATGTCACATTTAAATAGATCCTAAGTGTGCCCAATAGATTATTACTATGTGATTTAACAATTTCTTGATGTTACCCTTGATATTATATGATATTATAAAAAATATGTAATGATTTTATAGCATGGCGTATAACTTATAATGTTTCAACTAAACTTTCAATTTTTGGTTTATGTATGTAGGTGCTATGGAAGAGAAAGAATGGCATGGAATGAATTTCCATGATGCAGAGGCTCTAGTTTTACTTTTTTCTACAAGCAATTACTCTCTTCCATTGTTTTTGAGCTCTATGAAAAAACTAAAAGTCCTTATAGTTTTTAATTATGGATCCAAGAGAATCACGGTGAATGGTTTACCAACCTTATCTTCACTCACACAACTCATGACTATTCACTTGGAGAGGTTAATTATGCCCCCACTTCAAGATTTCAATATTAAAGTCTTACCAAATTTAGAGAAATTGTCTTTGAGCTTATGTGAAGGGATTGGAAATATGTCAAGGTTTAACAACACCCAGTTGAACCTAAAGCTTCCAATAATGTTAGATCTTAACTTTGATTATTGTTGGGATTTAGAGGAGTTTCCCATGGGAATATGTGACATGATTTCAATTCAAAAGTTGTCTATCACTAATTGTCACCTTCTTCAAAAGTTACCTAGTGACTTGGGGAATCTTATATCATTAAGAATGTTGAGACTATCTGGATGTCTAGGTATGAAAGAGCTTCCAACATCTATTGGAACACTTGGTAAGTTGGAATATCTAGACATTTCATTTTGTGGACGCTTAAAAGAACTTCCTGAGGAAATTGGACACCTAAAGAAGCTTGAGGAGATTGACATGAGAGAGTGTTCTCACTTAAGAAAGCTTCCTAAATCAGTTGGAGGGGCCAAATCTCTAAAGCATGTTATATGTGATGAGAAAATGAGGAAAGAATGGATGCATGTCAAGATCTCTAACATCATGGATCTTAGAGTTGATGTAATAGAAGAACAATTTAGCTTGGATTGGTTGGATGATTGATATCTTATGTAAAGAAAGCAGGTGGAAATATAAGTGTATTGTACCAAGTTATATCTCTATGTAATGTTCTATAAGTTTCAATTTATGAGATATTGGAGCTTAATGGGTTAGTGGGTTAATGGGTTAAGATTGTAATTTCTCATGGTCAATTTAACTATTATTAATAAATAATATTTGTATTGAAATATTCCATTTATTTTGTTATCAAATTGTGTTTTTTATTTAAAATAATGTTATTTTTAAAATAATTCCAATATTTTGTAAATCTTAATGAAAATTACGAATTCTCATATTCTATTATCATAAAAATAATTAATATATATATGTGAATGCTTCAAATGAAATAGTTTATTTTTATTTTTATTTTAAAATAAAAACCATTTAATTATTATTATTAATTTTTTATGAGTTTTTTTAATTTTGAAATTTCATATATAATAAATATATAATTTTTTTTTTTATAATTTGGCTTCATTTACCATTGACAATACGTAAACATTAAGAGAGATCATGCCTATTATGAGTTTCTTCCGTTACAACATATGCATTCCTTAGGTTTCTAACATCCCTTGAAAAAAAATTGAAAATTTTTACATGTTCTAGTATATATATCTAACTTCATCCAAGTTTTGTTAGGCACATGATTTAATTTGGACTCCGGCAATATATGCGTATTTCTTAGTTTGTTTTTTTTTTCAAAGTATTTGACATTAATAAGTTAATTTTTTTATTTTTAAAATTATATTTATATCTAATCCATATTTAAATGAAATTTCAAATTTAATTTTCAAAATATTATAATAAAATTCAATTTCATACATTTTAATTTTAAAATTAAAAAGGAATTTATAAATTTAATTTCCATATTATTAAATTATAGAAAAAATTGATAAATTAAATAATTTAACTTTAAAAAATCCATAAATTAATGTTATTTAAAAATCATAATCATCATTACCATCTTTCATATTATTATATATATATAAAGTTATAAACATCTATTAATTTTAGAAAAAAACATATTATAGAGGTTTTATGGTTGGTTTTCTAGAGGGAAATGAGTCAACCATCAAATACTTAGCATATCCAAAGAGCATAAATAATGTAAACAACAACTTCAATTTTATAAGACTAAATACAGTAGAGATAAAATAAATAACAATGTTGTAAGACCCAATAATCATTATGATATTGTAAGACCCAATAATCATTATGATAGGACAAACAAAACTAAACCATACCCCTAAATAATAGAAATTCCAAGCATCTTCTTAAGCATAATCACATATGAAGAAAACTTATGCATTTCTATCATGATTAGACTCACTAGAGGGACCCACTACAGGCTTTATGTGAAGACCTTACTGATGGTAATATTAGCCAACATATTGTTGTGATTGATGACCTCCTTAATTATGAAAGGGATGAGGTTGAGATTGGTCTTGATGCATAAGACCTTCCCTTTATTTCACTCCATAGTCCGTTCCATGGTCTTCCCTTAATTTCAATCCATAGTCTCGTCCATGCTCTTCTTGAAATCCATTCCTTTGTCAAGGGTCTCCATCAACACTTTTCCCACTAGAGTATTCATATTTTGCTTCATATCCCAGTTCCCAATGAACCAACGTCGTTGAGTCTTCCCAAACATTCTACTCTACATCTAGGTAATCTTGCTCGAGGATGATTTGTTGATCCATCTTCCCAATAAATTGTTGAGCCTCCTCCGTAACTACAACAAAGTAGATCTACCTTGCCTTTGTGATTTCTTGTTGAACCCTAGGCATATGTAGGCATATGAGCCTAACATGGAATCCACCCCTTTCCAAGCTAATATTTTTGGGGTTGCGCCATTGTTGTGAGGCCAGAGTGCCAGACTACTTGCAACCCAAGCAAGCTGAGAGCTTGTTCCGTCACGACATAACACTCCAATTCCTGTCTTTTCTAAGCCTCCAACTTCCCAAGTTAAACCCATGAGAGAGAGATAAATCCAAGGCAATTATGTGCATAATTACCAAAAGTGGCCAATAAAAGCCCCTCATAATCTAGCTTCATTGTTCCTCTCTCCCAAATGATCACCATTAAAATGGAAGTAATGCCTTCCATCTAGGGAAAACAATTGCGATAATTAAAATCATTTACTTGAACTGCGCAGTAAATTCCACTTTACTTTTGAGATTTGACAGATAGTTTGAGCTTCAAAACACCAATTTTGGGAAACCCCACCTTTACTTTGACGAGTTCACTTCAACACAACTTTTCACTTCTACATGTTTACTTCGATGTAAGCTTTACTTCAACCAAATTAACTTTTACAAGTCTTGACAGATGACTTCAATAGACTTTAACTTCAAGAGACCTTTAACGTGATTTTACTTCGATATAATTTTACTTTGACAAACACCCACTTCGATAAGCTTATAATATGAAAAGGTTATTTTTGTTGTATAAAGGATATCATTCACTTCGACGTGAAAGACACTTTTCACCACCTAGTAAGTTGAGATAAAATTTGACATGACTCCACTTTGACATCTCTGCACTCAATCAAACTTTATAATAAAATGTATTTCTTTGTTTATTAACTATGACATGAAAAACACTTTTCACCACTCTATAAGTTGGGATGGACTTCTACACAACTATACTATGAAAAACCCAGAATATCAAATAAACAAAATATTAAATGGGACTTGTGGCAAAGTTACTCTGTAATTAAAACGAAACTTTTACACGGTGAAATATTGAAGATTCTTGATTTCTTTATAAATGGTAAATGTTAACATAATTCACACAAGTTATTATGGAGAAGATGTGCATCATGAAATATTCTTAGGAATAAACACATAAACATGAAGAAT